>BSBK01009387.1:187500-423822 GCA_027943335.1 Chamaecyparis obtusa | reverse complement strand
TCATGGGCCGTGACTGCTATGAACAATCATGCCTATGATAGGCGTGACTCCCCGAGGAGTCACGCCTATCATAAACGTGACTCTTCATAGTCACTATAGCATATAAATGGCTGCAAACTAAAACGATGAAAGAATATATAAATCGTACAATATCAGTTCATCAGCATATATATATATATTAAAGAAAAGAAACATGAATCTCAGATTCAACAAAGAATTATATCATTAGAATTCTTAGGTAATTTTTGATAGATAAGATTTAATAGAAATCATGTTTGGATTTACATGGTATCAGAGCCAAGTTAGGAAGGTCCTAGCAGCAACAGGATTTGAGATATTCAAATTTAATCTAAAAGAACATTACATTTCCTTATGGCTACTGTAATTCAATTCGAAGACAGGCTAGAAGGAGGAAATAATTCCTCATCATGGAAATTCAGAATTATGATGATATTAAAAGAAAACAAAGTTGAGTCATTCATGAAAGAGAATAAACCAGAACCAAAGAATGACTCGGAGAAAACAGCATGGACTGAAGGAAATGAAAAAGCCATGAAAATTATAGTTGATGGAGTTAGAGATCATATCATACAAATGTTGACAACATATGAAATTGCATATCATATGTTTAAAACACTTGAAAGTAAATATGAAATAAACAACTCTAGCAGAACCTTGGCCCTTAAGAGATAAATCAATCATATAAGTATGAACAAAGGAGAATCTATCAATGCATATTTTATGAGGATATCAACTCTAAGGGATCAATTATCAACTCTTGGATATCAAATTGAAAGTAAGGAGCTAACACTTATCACCCTAGATGGCCTACCAAACTCCTGCGCAACTTTTGTTCAAGGCATTAGTGCAAGGTCTAAATTTCTAAAATTTGACTGATTAAGATAAGATTGTCTTCAAGAAGAATCGAGACAAACAAAGAAAGGATTCAATCAGAAGAACATAGATGAAGATCTTCATGTCTTGAATGCAAACTCCCACAAGAAAGGAAAGAAAAGGTTCTTTCAAAAGAGAAAAAGCCATCCTGAGAAAGGCTCTTCCAAGAAAGATTTTTCTAACATTCAATGTTTTAGATGTGATCAATATGGGCACTATGCAATCATATGTCCTGACAGAACCAAGCAGCAAGCATCATATGCCAAAGTAAGAAAGTCCAAAGGAAAGCATGAACTTGAGAAATATGTATTCTACTTTGCACTTTCAAATCAAGTATCAACTAAATCAAAGTCCTGGGTCATAGATAGTGGTTCATCAAGGCACATCACAGGATTCAAAGAACTCCTAGACTCTATGGTAGAAGAAATTGATGAAGAAGTAACAATTGGAGATGATTCTGCACATCCAGTCAAAGGTGTTGGAACCTGCACTATCAAATTAAAATCTGGCATCTCAATTCAACTCGCTGGAGTACTATTTGTCCCTGGCATAAAAAGAAACTTGGTCTCCATATCTGCACTTGAAGATAATGGATATAGAGTAACCTTCATGGCTAGTAAAGTGTTGGCATGGCCAAAGAATTCTACCATCAAGAAAGCTAAAACTATAGGACATAGACAAGGTTATTTGTACGAGTTATGTACTGAACCAAATCTAACTCTAATCCATGAAGTTGCATACTCTAATGAAATATGTCATAGAAGATTAGGACATCTCAATTTACGTGCCCTATCTTCTATGAAAAAGTTAGTCACAGGTGTACCTAAACTTAAACAATACAATTGAGGGGTATGCAAGGGGTGTGCCTTAGGTAAAAATACTAAGGGGTCCTTTCAAAATAGTACTAGCAAAACAAACAATGTCTTAGAGTTAGTCCACTCAGACTTGTGTGGACCCATGTCTATACCTTCATAATTAGGAGGGTTTCTATACTATGTAATCTTTATTGATGACTTCTCTAGGAAAACATGGATCTACTTTCTTAAATGTAAAGAATCACAAGGGATTCATAAAAGATTCAAAGAATTCAAATCCCTTACGAAAAATTCTTCTAGGAGAAAAATAAAAATCCTAAGGATAGATAATGGAAAAGAATACACATCAGACATCTTTAAAGAATTTTGTATAAGTGTTGGGATTAAGAGGGAGTTCATTGTTCCTTAAAACCCTCAACAAAATGGCGTTGCTGAAAGGAAAAATAGAACAATTGTAGAAGCTACCAAGGCCATACTACTTGATCAAAATATAGAAACTTCATTTTGGGCTTAAGCCTCTAGTACTACAGTCTACATTCAAAATAGATGTCCTCACTCCCATATTGATGAAAAAACTCCCAAAGAAGCCTTCACAAGTATAAAACCCGACATTAGTCACTTAAGGATATTTGGGTGTCTTGTCTACATTCATGTACCCAAAGAGAAAAGGACTAAATTAGAACCTTCTGGGAGAAAAGGTATTTTCATAGGCTATAGTGAAACTTCAAAAGCCTATAGAATATACGTGTTTGGTCAGAGATAGATTGATCTAAGCAGTGATGTGATTTTTGAGGAAGATATAGCTTTTAAAAGGGCTAGAAATTCCATTGAGTCTGAAATTCAAACTTCCCACATGGATCTAGAAGAGGATCCCATCCCTGAGATTCAGAGGGAGTGTCATGAGGAAGATAGAAATGAAGAACAAATCACATCTTTGGAGAACCCTAAAAGAAGACCAATTTGGGCTACCAAAATAATGGAAGAAGCAAAGACTTGTGCAGCTCCATCAGGGACTTTTAGAGAAAGTAAAAGACCTAAGAGATTCTCTCACTAGTAAATTTTACCCTAAATTTCAATAAGAATTAGTCGAATTTTCTACAACAATTGGTCGAATAGATAACTAAAACTGTCGTCGATCTTTTTTCGTCGAATTTTCTACAGGGTGAATAATAGTCAAGATTTTGACCATATAATTGGTTGAATTATCGACTGAAACAATCCCTTGAATCTGGAAGAATAAGACGTCGAATGCATAGCATTGTCATCAATTCAACTAGTGTAAAGGTCAAAATTGAGACCATTTTGTCGTCGAATTATCCACCCAAGTGCGTCGAAGTGACCGCCGAATGCATAGCATTTTGGTCGAATTTAGTACTGTGTAAAGGTCGAAAAAGAAACCAATACTAACTTTTGTTTAAAAAAAAATGTGACACCATTTTCAATTAATTCCTACTTTTAGTTGAATATATTGCTTGTCTATAATTAGTATGCATATATGAATCTATGAAGCTTTGATTTAGCTATTTTCTTCTATTTAGCACAATTAGATTATTTCTCAAGTAGGCCCACTTGAGATACATGTCCCTACTCTTTTTTTTCATGTTAGCATAGATAATTAAATTTTATAGTCAGTAACTTGGCTTCTGCTAAACATTACTATTGGACTATGTGATGCTCTTGCAGCTTAGACAATTCTTTAGTAAGTTTAGTTTTGGCATGTTTTTAGTTTAGTTTAGGTATATATAATCTTTTAATTTTCATATGTTATTACTTATTATTAATTGTTTGAGAACTACTCAATTCATTGTTTTGCATTAATCATTATTGGTCATAGATTTATTTCGTTAAGTGTATGGTTTTCATTGCAATTTTCTTTTTAACACAATAGATGACAACCTAAGTAAAAGCATGCACATATAGTGCTAAACCATGACATTCCTACATCCTTGGGTTGGTGTTTAAATCTATTATATTGTCCATAAGAGGTTTTTTTGTCAGACAACCTATCTTTGAGTTTATGGAGAAGGAAATTTGTCAAGCTCAAGATTGATGAAATCTCAAGGGATGAATCAACCTGATTCCACATCACTTTACTAGCACTCTAGTGAGCTAGAGAGATCAATTAATTAAAGTGGATATAAGCTTAATGTGACAGAAAAATACATAAAATATAAGTAACATTATGCTACTAAGAGATTAAAAAAAAAATTTAGTCTACTAGAAATAAAAGAGAATTTGATTAAGATCAACTGGTGGGCTTTATTTGTTCATTGTCTTAAATACTTGTACCAGTCAAGGACTATAATGTGGATTCTTGACACCAACATGAGATGCATGCATCATGTATGGACAAGGTATAGGGACTGAAACTAGAGAATACAAAATCAATAGCTATGCTTACAAAACTAGGAATAGATGCTATGTTGATCCTAGGTTAGTGATAGTCGGAAATGACCTATAAGGGCCTATAACGATGCAATAAGGCCAATAGAGCCTCTAAATGATGTTAAAAGCACTAACAGTGCAAAAACTTGTAAATTGCCTATGAGGGCAATATAAGCCAAAATGGGCTTAAGGAGGGTTAGTTAGGAGTTAGTAGAAGTAAGAAGTTATTAAAGGTTGTCTTTAAACCTTTTAAGAGTCTTTAGATTAGTATAGAAATATTGAGTTGTCGAGTTGACAACTTTGTTGTCAACTTGACAACATTTTCATATGTTATGTTAGTGAACAGTCAGTTTTTTACCGTTGCAGACAATTAGGAGTTAGTTGGGTGGTTACTCTCGGGTTATTTGAGGAGTTAGTGTCTTTTGGATAGGGGAGCCATGATGGAAGGTAATTCGATATGATCCAAGGTCATTGTATCCAGAAAGAATGAAAAAGACAAGTGATTTTGAATAAGAACTGAAAATTTCCTGCAAACCGGTGATTCACTATCCCTACAGGTACAGTCTGGTAACAACAAGTTGTTCTAATTGTTTGTGAAGTGGTATTTTCTTGGCTATGATTTAGGAACATGGTGCAGGGCACCTTGGCAAAAGCATGCAAGGAGAGTCATTTAGACTCATGAAGGTTTAATGATCTAGGAAGATCAAATTTTGAATGTAATTGGACCTATGGTCCATTTTTGTAATCGATGTTTTAAATGTGATAAGCCTGAACTATAAAGGCATGTAACAGAGGCAAATGGCATTGAAAGGTCAACATGTACCTAAAGGGGTTCATTAAAGGTTTTTTTGTTGATCCTAGTCTATCAAAGGGATCTAAAGGCCTATAAGGTCTTTGACCAATGTAATAGGGTCTCTAAGGACAATTTAAAAGGTTGTGAAAGCACCAAAGAGTGCCCAAAGTTGTAATGTGCCATGTTGGCAATTAAAGCTTGATAAGGCTTATAGGAGATTTAGGAAGTTTTAGGGGATTTGATAGGTTTATAGGCCTTTAAGAAGGCTAAGGAATAGAGATAAACACTTAATGGTTATAAGTTGTCGAAGTTGACACTTTAGTGTCAACTAGACAACAAAATTTTAGTTAGTATTAGTTTGTAACTAACCAACAATAGTCAGATAACTGACTGTTACAGTTATGCAGGAGGATAAACTACTTTTGGAAGCCTATTTGGTAGGTGTAGGCATGTGTAGGAGGCATGGAGAGATGGTGGAGTATTGACAAGCAATGTAAAGAATATCAAATTAATAAAAAATGAACTATTCTCTGCAATATCTATTCACTGTTCCATGGGTACAGTCTGAAATAGTGAATTGTCTTGATAGTTTGAAGTGATTTCTTGGCATAGAAATGCCATAGGGAATTGTATTAGTTTTTATTTACCCTTTTCTTTCATTGCTTATTAATTTCATCATGTCTTAGGCAAGAATAAAATACTAGTGCATTCAAGAATAGTGACTGGTTGGGCACAGTCAAATACTTCTCGTTCTGAGGCTTTAAGGATGGTGAACCTCTCCCACCCTCTGTAATCACTGTGATTGGTGGGAGAGGATGAAAATGTATTGTTCAACTTGTGTTATATCCATTGTATCCAAGGGAGTGCAGATTTGTTGGAAGAACCACAAAAGTTGGTTGTTTGCTAATGGAGACTAAGCCTAGATTGAGACACCAGTCATTATGAAAGCGATTTGATCCATGGAAGTGGAGATTTGGTGATGGAATGTGTATGGGGGGATTGTTTATGAAGTTTTTGTGCTATTATTTTAATTTGGGAGTGAGTTTAGAGGTCCTGTTGAACAGGCCCTAGATTAGTGACCCTAGAACCAAGGGTTTGGTGGCAAATGAGTTGGGTGAAGGGTAGAACCTTGTAAGTTTGGAATCCATTATTTCTCAACCTCTAGAAAGACTATTTCAATATTTGGAGTCATGGGAGCAAATGGAGTTAGGGGTTGCTTTGTAAAAGTGGAGAATTAGGCCTAGTGAGGATAGGCTAGGGGTATTGGATCTTTGGTATGGTCCAAAGGAGCATAGGCACACAATGAACACAATGAATTTAAGGAAACTAGTTGTGTCAAACAAGCACCTGAGCATAGATGCCTTAACATGCAAGAAAGGAAGCAAAAGTATACTTCTCATGACCAACTCTATGGAAAGCCTATTTGTCTAATATATCTTAATAAACTTACAAGTTTTGTGCAAAAAATCCAAATGTGATGCATATCAACCAAAGCTATCAATAATTTTGAAAATAAATAGCATGGAAATACTAGAGAAAGATCCAATAAATAGAGTCAAAACATCAAGTATAACTCAAGAAGATTAAAAGCCATCACTGTGATCAAAATTACAAACTATGTTCCTTGCAAAAATACCTGATCAGTTGCAGTCTTCCATTTGCCTGTACAATGAGAAAGAAGGAAGCTCATCAAATGGAAGAACTCCATTTGTAAGTCTGGCCTTGCCTGCAGACCAAAAACATAAAATTTTTTGTGGGACAGATAATAAAAAAAAAACTATTTCACATCATGCATATTGAATCCTTTAATTGACTAGTATACATGGAAGCCTAATAATATTTAATTGATGATAGCTATTAAAATATGTTAAACGGCGATGAAATAATCAAATCCAAATAATAAAGAAGATAATTTCTACAAGACGATAAATAAATGTCTTTAGAAGAGTAAAGAAACATTGAATATTTTAGTTGATTAGTTACTCAAAATAGTACACAACTCACCAGCATACTTTGTACAACAGTAAGATTCAAGTGAGCCAAATTATTCATAATCTTCAGAATACCAGTTGCCACTTCTTCAAAATTGACAGGAAGCATATACGTTGCATGTAGCTTCAAATCAAATAATTAGAGTAACCCTAGTCGCTTCAATAGGTGAACAAAAATGATCTATCTTGACTCAAATCTAAGCAAGATGCTTCCAAAAGTGTATATGGCTTGAATAGATAAAATGAAAATCACTAAAACAGTGAACTTGAGGTCAATATAATTCATGGAGGCAAATTTTTAAGAAAAAATATTATCACAGAAATAAAACCATAAATGTACTACATTAATTCATATATAAAGGTCGTTGGATATCATCACGAATACATGTGTTACAGAACATCTAAGAGATTATTTGTTTATGCTTGTATTCACATCACAATCTACAAAATTAGAAGACTCGTACATATACTTTTTATTCCCTTGTTTACATTGCCTATTCAGAAGATATAATGAAGGATTGAACCAAGTTGTCTCTTTTTGTCTTTGCTTCACTTCTGCTACTCTTTTTTGTAGTATCAAAGCTCACCCATGCAAAGGGAGATAAAGGGGATTTTAGGGACATGATATTCATTTTTGTTTATAACAAATGTGAATTCATTTGAGTGTGTTGTCCTTCAAGCACAACTTGGCCTCAAGTCAATAGCATCAGAGCACCTCGTTATTGTCTATCAAATCCTAGTGGTATTGGAGTTGCTCATCTAAATCCTTCTTCAAATTTTGCATGTCTACTCACACAAGATCCACATGGAGAAAGTAAGCTCTAGAAGTTCATGAACCTTGATCTTACTTATCTCCATAATCTCAATGGAAGATGGCAGACAAATTGATAGCAAAGACGTAGCAACAAAGGGATGATTTGGAGAAACATTATGAAGAGGAATTTTGGCTATAAGCATGAATCCAGATTAGAATGTCACATAATATCATATAAACAACAAAAACACCATAAACTTGTAATCATAGCATCATGATCATACCATTGTATCATCATATGCTTCAAGTTTAACATCAAAATATTAAAATGTCAAATGATAAATCATAACATCAAGTTCAAGTAAAGGAAATAGAGCCTATATAACCATATTTGTTTGTCATACCCTTTTTGCAAGGAACTCAAAAATTATTCAAATTAAACAAGTATGAACTGTAAGAGACTAAAAAAGAAGGCAAAGGTGTTACCTCACTAGGATGATAGTAATAATGAGACAAAGAACCATGAAGACTAAATCCAAGGAGACCAGATCTGAACATCCGGGTTCGATCAAATTCAAAAATTGGTTTGCCTTCATAGCACTGTCAAGTCAACAACATGAGCATTATTTTGTGTTTAGAGTGTCATCAATGTTTTTAAATGTAGAATGAAATGGTTGTAAGTATGCATTTCTGCCACATGCAAATGATTTTGAGATATAGACCTGTGCAATCCAATCTCCCAAGGAATAGACAACACCACTTATCGCCATCTTTTCCAAAACAAGATTTGTCATAAAGCGATGTTAGAATAGTTACTAAAATGGTCATAAATTATGTTCTTATAGTAAAAGAATACTTTGACATAAGAAAAAAACTACACAATATTAAAACATGACATTGTGCTTTAAAAACTAAAAAGGTACCTATAACGAAGAACTTCATTTTGACTTGCTAATTGGTTGTCACTATTAACTCTAAGCTTATCTTTAAAGTTTGAGCTTCACTTGGTTTTGAGAATAGTTTAATATTCTCTACTAAACAAGGCCAACCACGTGAAGGTGGAAGCTCATTTGGCCCCTCCCCCCCTAACATCACTCTAAATTCCCCATTAACATTTAATACCATTCATTCATCCATTTTTTAAATATAACATTCAATCATTATAATCACATGATAACATTCATTAACACATAAAATTCATTAACACAACATTCATGAATAATTCATTAACACAAAATTCATTAACACACAACATTCATAAATAATTCATTAACACACAACATTCATGAAGAATTCATTAACACATCATTCATCAACATTACTAGTACAAAATTACATCTATTAAGACAACATTCTTTCATTAGCAAAAAATGTTAATTACAATCATTTCTTTTTGGGTTTCTTGCTATTTTTTTTAATCATGTAATTTCTAAGAGGAAGATCAATGTCCTCGTCATTCCCCTCCTCTATTGATTTTAATTCCAACGCATGTCTCCTCCTCATCTGTTCAAGAACAGGAGGCCTCTGCGCCAAAGGGGGGTCCGCTGCAATAACAACTACTTCATGAGTTAAATTCACACCATTTTATATTAGTGAATTACAAGTATTTATTTAAGTAAAAGAATTATAAATCAAAAAATAAATTTAAAATAAAAAAACATAGATTTTCTTTACCTGAATGTGCCACATGATCTACATGGTGATCAGTCTGAACATCCTCTGGCACTCGTTCAGCATGACATGATTCTGTTTCCTCTAAAATATACACAAAAAGGTTACACCAAGTTCAATTTAAGATATTAAATTGTATTAATAATTACATAATTAGTTTTAAATAGCAAATGAGCACCTCCATGGACAGTACGATGCACATCAGTAGCTTCATGATGCAGCGTATGATCTGTGTCACGATTAAGAGGCTGCATTGCAATGTCATGCACATTATTATCAAATAGATTGTTGCTCAAGTATTCAATTTCTAATATATTTTTTGGCATATTTACTTGTGCACATGATACAGGAGACTCTTCGGTTGGGCCAGTGGAAGCTTGCCGTAGGCATTCAGCCACGGCTTGATAGCCTTCCTTGAAGGCAATTTTTTTGTGTTCTTCCATGGCCTCTAAATTAAAATTAGAGCCCTGCATTTTTTGATTAAACAAAATTATTTTCATTTTATAAATAATTTTTCTCTGCAATTCATTTACTGCTACTTACAATTCATGCTTTAATTTTTGAATATCCACCAGAGCCAAGTTTGTGCTGCCTGATCTTTTATAGCCTGGCCTTTGTTGCCTTTGATGTGTCATGCAACCTATGAAAAGTTTGAAATATGTTAGATGATATAGATATAAAGATCACTAATTAGTGCATTATTACATTGTACTAGTAGTTAATACTATTGCATACCTTCTCTCATTTGCTGGTGTAATTCCTCTTTGAGCAACCCCTTTCTCCTTTGCATCCAAAATGAACTCATTCCAATCCCTCACTTGAATAAAAGGAGGACGCTCGTACTTTGAGTTTTGAACGAGACTCTTTCTATATGAGTCCCTCACAGTCTTAAGATGTTTGCAAGCTGTTTCTAAAAAAAAATTCTCATCAAAAATATTATTACCAAACTCATGCTCTAAATCTTTAATGAGCTAATCTTTTAATTTTTTTTCTTGCAAGTTCCACCTTTTAAGAAAAAGCACAAAATTGTTAGATATAGCTAGTAAAAGAAAAGGCCCGAATGAAAGGAAAAATACTGTACCAATTAATGATATGAAAAACAAACAGTGGGATAAAGTTAGTTCACTTATGATGTTCCACCTTGTACATATGGTGGGCCTGAATATATGCAGTACGAGGTCATAAAACTTCTTATAAAATGAATCGTTTCTTGCAAAAAATGTCATGGGATAATCAATCCAAAACTTGTTATGAATAGGTAAATGCATATTACAATATAAAAAATAATTATTTAAAGTACCTAGAAGCTTAGGACATTTTAAAGGCATCGATTCATTATTGTCAATCAACAATGACGTCTGCATAACTCCCGTGCTAGAAACATGGGTAGATCCAGAAAATGATGGTGAATTATCACCAATACGTGTACTCTGATCTGTATCTAGTGTGCCAGATGGTGCCGCCGGTGTATCTCCTTCTCCAAAAAAATAATCCACTATGTGATGCACCCAAGATTAAAGTACAAATTATCAAATCATAATTAACACAACCAAATATAGCAAAACAAGGATTTACCAGCTGGCATAGTCTATGAAGGTGTCGATGTTTGCATGCCCCTTGTTGCTGACATTGCACTCGACAATCTCAAATGGACGTTCGTCAACCTCCTAGGAGGAGTCTCCTGCACTTGATGACCTGAACAATACATTGTTAGCAAAGACATTCTGAAATAATAAAAGTAAGAGTTAACTTAAGAAGTTTTTGAATGTTCCAAAGAAAAAATTCCTTGTAACTTGTCAACTAAAGGATTATTTTACCTGAGGCGGCCGGAGCTCTACTAGTACCAGCCTCACTGCATTGTCCTTGACTAGGTTTTGGATTAGTTGCCAAAAATTCCTGTAACAAGAACACATATTACATATTTTACTTCACAACATAAAAGAGTATAAAATATAAACCTTTATTGAAATTTTTTTATAACTAAAGATTCATTACTGCTTACTTCATAATGACATGCTTGCAATCTCAATTCAGATAGCCTCTTCATCATCTCCTCGGTTGGAATATTTGCTTCATCCAAAAATTTTATTATTTATAAATTGATTTTTTAAATTTTTTTCCTCAACATAATTGTTACATTAGGTGTTTCTGCAATATCATCATCAAAAGGGGTAGCTATTGCCTTTGTACTTACTACAGGTGCTTTTCCCCTATCTTGAACATCAAATTGTGATAGGAATATCAGTAAAACTATCATAAAAACTCCAAAACTGTAAATAAAATAACATAATAATATAACATTTTTCAACTATCTAATTTGTACAATTTCAATAAGTTTTACCCTTGCTGAAGAATGGGTGGGAGGAGCATCCTCGTGGCCTCTATCATGTACGGGATCCATATCATCTTGTGACAAAGATTAAATATAAAAAATTTAGCAAACTGAAAGCAATAGACTTAGCAAAAAATAAAATTTACTAATAAAATGGTATATAGTACTTACCACCTTCATGATAGTAACTTTGTTTGTATCTATGCGATTTAAATGGTAATCTATTAGCAATTCTTCCCCTGCACTTATTGATTTTATCGCACATACAAAAAATTGATTCCCCTCACGCACCTCAAATATGCAATTGGGTTGCTTATTAGTTGAGGAAGGTCATGTACTATTTATAAAACCTACAATATTACCTGTTGCTTTTGGTCTCCCATCAATGTACATTGCAAATCTTTTACTTTGATCATTTTCTTTCCATTATATATAATTAGCTGATAGTGCATACCTACGCATACTTTTTTTATATTGAACAATCTGCATCCAATCATTGTAATTGTAACACGGACCGACATACTTGAACAATTCAACAACTTTGTTGTAACATATCTTTATCCCATCCATTGAAAATAGGCCCAAACCATGTAATGAGGATGGAGCAATGCGATATATCCTCTCATTAACACAAAAATTAGTGTTAATTGGAGGTAGCTCATTGGGTACCCATTCTTTCTCAATGTGTGTGTACCGAAAGGGCACCTTGATGTCGCCTTTAGTCTCATCATCATAAGAACATGACCCCCCATTAGCAAGGAAAAATTGCATGCGTTTATCAAATTTTTTTCTAATCTTTTGACCTCTAGTTGATCTCCCTATTTTAGTCATACTACATGTAGAACTTTCATCTAGCATTCCCTCATTTCCCTCATTCGATGTAGATAGATCTGACAAGTACCTATTTGGTGGGTCTTGCAATCCATCAAATGAGATATTGTCACATCCTCGCTTCAAATAGAATTTTGATAATATTTAAATAATATATATAGAATAATCAAGTCGTGACCCATATGTATGGTTCTTCTTTGTCTATATATACATTATATGATTATGTACTATGTCTATTTATAACATACGCGCTCAGTGATAAACAAGAAGAATATAAGAAAATTATGTCTATTTATTGACTTATACCTATTGATCCATGTCACTGTGCACAATTCATGCCAAAGGCGTTAAATTTCCTACATATGTTAATCATTTATCTTAAGTTAGCTAAAAATTACATGATATGTATGCTACAAATAACTTAGAAGACAACATGAACAATATGCAACATCGTAAACATGAACAATTTTACCTTATATATGGAATGCAAGATCGTCAACAGAAGGGGTGACGATGTCTATAGTCAATTGCCTATTTTCAAAAAGGGTGATAATCAAACATAATATATACATGTATCAGCAGCAATTAATTGAGCATTGTAAGAAAAATATTGGTAATTATAAATCACATATGTTGTAATCATTAGAATTGAACACAATAAATATGTAATCATTACAATTAAAAGCAATAAATCATGTCAATCATTTCATTGATCATTTCAATTATGTCATTGATCATCTTCATCATCATCATCATCATCATCATCATCATCATCATCATCATCATCATCATCATCGCCATCATCACCATCACCATCATCATCATCATCATCACCATCATCACCATCATCATCACTATCATCATCATCATCACCATCATCTTCTTCTTCATCATCTTCAATATCTTCTTTTTCCATAACATTATACTTTATCGGTCTTTCTCTTAGATCATGTCTAACAACAAATGACCAACCCTATTTATGTGGAACCTCTGAGTAAAACACTTGCTCACATTGGCTTGGAAGAATATAAGGCTCATCTCCAACTGGCTCAAACGACCTTGTATTAATCATTGTAAATCCATTATCATGTTGAATAACAATTCTATCTGGATCATTTTGATTCAGTCATAGCCTGTACCATTTGACGATGAATAGAACTACTTTGAAGGAGTTAAAGTCGCACTCAATTATATCATCCAAGATGCCATAGTATTGATTTTGAGATTGTTGAGGATGTATGTCATTTTTAGATGATATATTGGTGACCTCAAAAATTGCAGTTATCCCAGAATCACAAGTTTTTTTTGTGTCATCCAACTTTTTTATGCAAAATATGTGGTCATGATAGTACGTAGCTTTGTGGTGCTTGACCTACAATTTTTTAAGCATGTGTAAATTATTTGCATCGTGAGTTGATATGAAACATACGAGTCGTGATCATTAATAAATTTGTACGTACCTCTCCACCTCTTAAACCATGTGCTAGATCAATTACCATTGGCGTAACATTGGAATCTCCATTACGATGAGCTTCTCTAACCAATGAAGCAACACCTTCTCATGTTAATGAGCAACTATTTTGTTGACATCGTTCAATCCATACCGTCATCCAATCAAGATTGTTCACAATATACAAATGTATTGCATCCCACTCTCGACCAACTATATAAAAAAAAATACACCAATTATAAATAACTTATATTAAAGATTTATAAGAATTAATTAACTACAATAACATCGTAGATTTACCTCTCACTTTCCTTAATCTACCTTTGCCCATCAAGTACTCCCCTTCAAATTTGTTAATGGAGTTGGGATCCCAAATACGATCTATATGGATCTTTGCTGCAAACTTAGGAAGATATTCACTAATGTACACCATGGTCTGGTATACCATATATCCCTCCACCATAGAACCCTTAGGATGTACTCTTTGTCGAACCAAGCCTTTCAAAAAATTTAAGTGCCTCTCAACCATCCACATTGACCTAGTTGGTACAGGTCCACACAATTTAATCTCTTCAACTTGATGTATGAGGTAGTGTTCTTATGCATTGAAAAAAGTTGAAGGTAGACACTTATGCATTTCACACATAAGAAGAAGAATTTTTCTCTTCCAATATTTTATATCTTCTTTATTGATTTTTTTAGATGACAACCACCTCATGTATTTTCCAAGATCATATATAACTTGTTTGACACTGTTGGCGAAGTGGTGTGGGAGAGATAGAGGTAGAATGTACTGCAATATTTGTAAAATGATCTTGTCAATATTTTATAAAAGAATGCAATGAAAACTACATGCAGTATACAAATATATAGTGAATACAAAATAACATGAATTGCCTTAATAAATGTATGTCAATCGTGTGTTTTCATCCCTGGCCCAAATTCACTTTTCTTTGATATGAGATCGTTTATGTTCGCAGCAAATCCTGTGGGAAATCATATTTTTTTTATGACTTCTTTTATAGCATTGCTCTACTGCCACTAATACATTTGGGGGCATTTTGCGACGGCTATGTGTCGCAATAGCGACACCCATAGACGTCGTAGTTTTTTAGTCGCAAATTGCGATGTCTATGGGTAGCTGTCACAATTGCGATGCCCTCCCATCGCAATGTTGCCCCTTTACCCATTCTGGGCCTCTACCACATTGCGACAGCAGGGCGTCGCATTACGACGGGCGCCCGTCGCAATTGCGACGCCCGTGGGTGGATTAAAAAAAAAAATTATTTAATACATTGCTAATGAACCACATTAATGCTTTTTTCTTTCAACAAATGAGGACACTCACTGTAAAGACAACATGATAATGTACACTCACTGTAAGGACAGTCACAAATGAGGACATCTCACAGTGACTGTCCCTTGTGTAATTGCCACTTGAATGTATTGCTATTCAGCCACATTAATGCTTTTCTTCTTCAACAAATGAGGATAGTCACTCTAAAGACAACATGATAATGTACACTCACTCACTCTAAAGACAACATGATAATGTACACTCACTGTGAGTGTACATTATCATGTTGTCTTTAGAGTGACTATCCTCATTTGTTGAAGAAGAAAAGCATTAATGTGGCTGAATAGCAATACATTCAAGTGGCAATTACACAAGGGACAGTCACTGTGAGATGTCCTCATTTGTGACTGTCCTTACAGTGAGTGTACATTATCATGTTGTCTTTACAATGAGTGTACATTATCATGTTGTCTTTACAGTGTCAATAAATGCATTATTACTTAAACTGAAGAGTACTCTAAAAAATATGTCATTGTGGAGTTCTGATTGCTTCCAATTTGATATACGCTTGTTCTACTTATGTATCCAGCATCATGTAAGAAAAGTTGATGCTTTTAAAATAGATTCATTTAGCCATGAAATGCCTGTGCATGTTACATACAAGATTCCAAGGCCCAAAACTAATTACTCATTATAATTCATGTACATAATGATAATCAACCACAACGAGGCATGCGTAGGCGCTGCTTAGATTTTGAGGCATCAGAAGCTCGCAGAAGAAACTTGACCAATGGCTCATGGAATGCAACAAACTTATTGCCTAAAACAGGAACATTGGTAACCACAGATGATGGTTCTGAAAAGAACACTTCACCATCAATGTCACGTGAGGGAACTGCAATTTTTGATGGCAAGAAACTTGTAGTATATAAGAGAGATGCAGGTACAAATGCTGGGAGAAGTTCCCAATCTTTATCTGTTGGACAGTTTTCATCTTGCTCTTATAAAACATCTGAGGGTAACTCAGACAAGTCTGACAGCTCACTTAGAAATAATGGGCATTCTTCTATGTCAGTGGGTATGCCAACTGGGATTGGTTTGCATTTAAATAGCCTTGCCTCTTCAATGTCATTAAATTGTGGAACTGGGCTGCTAACAACTTCAAAGGGAGCTACTGGCATGCAGGGAATGCTGACTTTGTCTGGAGTGAAGGAGGCTCCTGGTGACAGTCGAACAAGTTCTTTACTTCCTGTAAGCTCAGGTGGAAATATTTCAATATCAACAAATACAAGCATGGCTCCTGGAATGCTTGTGTCAGTTGTGGAAAAGACTAGAATTGATCAACAGGAGGTGCAGTCTTCTAGAAACACACAGATTGGAGTCACAAAGTCCACTACATGTTTCTGATCCCTAACAGTTGGCATAAAGCCATTGCAATGTAGGCAACCTTTTAAAACTGAATATATGAACTCAAGTCCACTTGACAAGAAGAGGCCAGCGCTACAAGATATTTCTCGACAACCTGGATTTGGTATAGGGGAAGAGTATAATCAGAGCAGTCCTAAGAAGAAAAGGTAATTGTAGGATTTTATCAACTTTACAAAGATTTGTCTTCATTTGTAATGCTTTGTTGTCTGGATAATTTTGAATTCACTTTTGCATCCTTTTCTTTAGCTTTGACTTTTTCTTTGAATGCCCAGAAGAAAGTCTGCCATGACTGGGGATAAAGAAGGCTGCAAATGTTGCAATTGTAAAAAGTCAAAATGCCTTAAATTGTGAGTCTTTGTGCACTAGAGTGGGTTTATTATTTGGTTCCTATGTCTTTTCTATTTGTCTCAAAACTTGAACATTGCTATGAAGGTCTATGTGTTAGCACTTAAGAAAAGCAAATTGCAATCCAGAACATTCTACGTACCTCTTAGATGCAGCAGATTAGATAATTAAATAAATAGATGTTTTTTGATTTTTGCATTTCAATTCATGTATTGACATGACTAGATTTATAGTTTTAATTTAAATGAAATTCTTACTAGTACTCTTGCGGGTATTGTGAGTGTTTTGCAGTAGGAGTATACTGCGTTGAGTCCTGCACATGTCAAGAGTGCTTTAACAAACCCGAGTATACAGATATGGTTGTTGGCACACGCCAGCAGATAGAATCACGCAATCTGCTTGCTTTTGCTCCTAAAATTGTTCATGGTGCTGACTCTCCACCAACTAATGGGGTGAGAAAATACTGAGAGGTTTTCCTTTGTTCTGGTGTTTTCTCTTTATAGTATCACTATTACTTAACTATCTGTGGAGAGTTCTTATCTTTCTCGCTATCTTACTTCAGCAGAGAGAGTGCACCGAGACTCCAGCATCGGCAAGGCACAAAAGAGGCTACAATTGTAAGAAATCAATGTGTCTGAAGAAATACTGTGAATGCTATCAGGTAGATATCTTCAATTGATTGCTTAATTTAAGGTTAAAGGCTGGAGAGTAGTTTATGTGTATTCTGATTAGTGCTCGTATCTTTTATTTTAGGCAGGGGTTGGCTGCTCAGATGGCTGCAGATGTGAAGGTTGTAAAAACACGTTTGGCAAGAAAGAAGGTATCCGGTCACTTTTTTCAAATATCGAATGCATCATATTATCTCAATATATACATGAACGATAATACAAATATTGAATGCATTATATTCTGTCATTCTATACATGTACGACGATTCAAATATCAAGTGCATTATATTATCTTAGTCTATACATGAATGATAAATTTCATTTGCAACTTGTATAGGAGGATCAGATGACACAGAAGACAAAGAATCTCAGGATGAGGTATGGGAGAAGGCTATATCAGAGGAAAAGCTAGGGCTTTGTTACTGTCCCTTGTGATAGTAACAAAATTTGATGAAAATAATTTTTGTTTCACTCAACTTTGACATTCACAACTTCCTCTTTTATTATAATAAGAAAAAATACAGTGACTTTAGAGAAAATAATGAAACTAATACAATTGCAATACAGTGGTATTTAGAACAAACAGAGCTTCGCAACCATCAAAGAAGAAAAAAGCACATGCATATATCGAGTACTCCTCAATCAAAGAGATAGAGAAGAATTCAAAACATACCCAGACTGAACATGGCCATACCAAGACCAGCATCAGACAATATTCTTATTGACTGCTCTAGGATAGCTGGCATTTCAACTTTCCATCTGCAAAATAGATTATAAAAACATGAAAATATATCAGAGATGTTTGATATTGATACAAAACAACACATATTCATTTCTTTGTACACCTGTATATCATAAAAATCCTTGCACACTTCAAAAAATTGTATTGCCTTTTACTTACTCAAAAGTAATTTACATAAAGCAGTCATTTGATTAACATGGATCCTAATATTCACAAGTACATGGTCATGTGCTCCATCGTAGCATCTTATAGATTTAGATCTGTTCTCTGAAATAATTCAATGTTTTGTTTACAATCCACAAAAGAAATATTTTCCCTCGTCTACTTAATCCTAAACAAAAGGCCATATAGCAATATAGATAGAACTATATAACAGAAACCATAAACAATGGTAACCTTAGCAGTAGCAAGAAATTGTTGCAAAAACTTTACCTTATCATACCCATATTGTTGCTTTGCCTGGCAGAGGGAAATTTGATCAGTAAAATTGACACAGAGTATGATGTCTCCATTGTCATGCTGGATAACAAAACACCAACTTTAATGGGCATGTACTATCCCTTGTGTAATTGCCACTTGAATTCATTGCTATTGAACCACATTAATGCTTTTTTCCTTCAACAAATGAGGACAGTCACTGTAAAGACAACATGATAATGTACACTCACTGTAAGGATAGTCACAAATGAGGAAATCTCAGAGTGATTATCCCTTGTGTAATTGCTGCTTGAATACATTGCTATTGAACCACATTAATGCTTTTTTCCTTCAACAAATGAGAACAGTCACTGTAAAGACAACATGATCATGTACACTCACTGTAAGTATAGTCACAAATGAGGAAATCTCAGAGTGACTATCCCTTGTGTAATTGCCGCTTGAATACATTGCTAATGAACCACATTAATGCTTTTCTCCTTCAACAAATGAGGACAGTCACTATAAAGACAGCATGATAATGTACACTCACTGTAAGGACAGTCACAAATGAGGACATCTCACAGTGACTGTCCCTTGTGTAATTGCCACTTGAATGTATTGCTATTCAGCCACATTAATGCTTTTCTTCTTCAACAAATGAGGATAGTCACTCTAAAGACAACATGATAATGTACACGGGCTGTAAGTGTACATTATCATGTTGTCTTTACAGTGACTGTCCTCCTTCAAGTGGCAATTACACAAGGGACAGTCACTGTAAAGACAACATGATAATGTAGAGAAACATTGTCATTTGTATTTTCAACAGCGCCGAGAGAGATTCCCTCCATGAAATCACAGCTACAATTTCTGAGTACGTTGGGTTTATTTTTCTTTTGTCATTATTATGTAATCTGGTATTCAGCTGTTACAGAGCTAAAATACCCAAAAATGAGGACATATCTGTGTTGAATTTATTGTTAGCGGCTTTGGTTATTTAGAAGTTTAATTTTATTTGTTCATCTTTCAAGCACAAACATTTTGTGGACTGTAACGTCTTCATTGTTTCGGGTATGCAATGAAATAGGCCTAACTTGTGACTACCTTCACGGTACTTGTGTACATTATCATGTTGTCTTTACAGTGACTGTCCTCATTCAAGTGGCAATTACACAAGGGACAGTCACTGTGAGATGTCCTCATTTGTGACAAGGACAGTCACACATGAGGACATCTCACAGTGACTGTCCCTTGTGTAATTGCCACTTGAATGTATTGCTATTCAACCACATTTATGGGCCCATTTGGACCATAGCACATAGTAGCATCTACAAAGAAGAATATCCCAGGTGTAACAAGTTGTAAGAATATACCAACAGTTCTAAGAAGTTCCCTAGCACATAGTAGCATCTACAGAGAAGAATATACAAAATGAGGGCAGCCACTGTAAAGACAACATGATAATGTACACTCATTGTATGTGTACATTATCATGTTGTCTTTACAGTGACTGTCCTCATTCAAGTGGCAATTACACAAGGGACAGTCACTGTGAGATGTCCTCATTTGTGACAAGGACAGTCACACATGAGGACATCTCACAGTGACTGTCCCTTGTGTAATTTCCACTTGAATGTATTGCTATTCAACCACATTTATGGGCCCGTTTGGACCGCGACACACAGTAGCATCTACAAAGAAGAATATCCCAGGTGTAACAAGTTGTAAGAATATACCAACAGTTCTAAGAAGTTCCCTAGCACATAGTAGCATCTAAAGAGAAGAATATGGGTCAACGAGGTTGACTTCAAAGCCATGCAATCTAATGGTAATAGTAATATCATAATTTGACATACTATCAGAAATACTTCCTAAATAGACTATTCAATCTTATAAGAGATGGATTCATGAGAACTATTATTTATGAAATATGAGTCAATGACTTTAATTAAAAAAATTACACAATCTAATTCTTGTAAAAATATCAAAATTTGACACATTGAAAATACCTTCCAAAAGTATCATTAATTGATTAATATGAATCACTACTCATGAAATATAATTTTATAAACCTAATCTAAAAACTACACAATAAAAATCTTAATAGCAATATTGTAAGAAACTATTCCCAAAAGCAAGCCTAACAAAATTTGATGAAAATAATTTTTGTTTCACTCAACTTTGACATTCACAACTTCCTCTTTTATTATAATAAGAAAAAAAATGTCTTTTTAGATATACCTCATGAACCATACTCGAATAATCTATCATT
Source organism: Chamaecyparis obtusa (assembly GCA_027943335.1). Taxonomy (NCBI): domain Eukaryota; kingdom Viridiplantae; phylum Streptophyta; class Pinopsida; order Cupressales; family Cupressaceae; genus Chamaecyparis; species Chamaecyparis obtusa. Next base: position 402,734 of record BSBK01009387.1, on the reverse strand, counting down.
TTTCTTCTCAAAAACATATTTGCAGAGCCTGCTTCTTTTACTTGTTTGTACTTTTATCTCTCTGATGGAAAGGGTTCCTTCAGGACACATTTTTCCAAGTTCACTGCTTGAGATATTTGAGGAGGGTTCCCCTGCTTGAGTATCCATCCAACCCATATTCGAGTAGTTCTACAATTGCACAGTCTAAATTAATAATACTGACAATTGAATGACGAATGATGATACATAGAATTGATATAAACTAATCCTAAAAACACTAAAACATTATTAATATATTTATATTTCATAAATAAAATTGATATAAAAGATCTGGAAAGATACATTAAAAAATAGAAAAATAGTAATTTATAATAGAAGGAAACTTAAATTGCTATTTAAAAAAAAACAAGTCTTAAATCTTATCATTTTGTTTCATTATCATCCATAAGTACACACCTCTAGCATAATAATTATATTTTACCACCCATAAAATGAAAAAAAGATTTTCACAATAGAAATTGAAGCTAGATTATAAAAATGAACCTCTTATTGGAAACTGGAAGTGTTATCATACCCAAAAGGACTACAAAATTTCACCTTATCATACCCAGATTGTTGCTTTGCCTGGCGGAGGGAAATTTGATCAGTAAAATTGACACAGAGTATGCTGTCTCCATTGTCATGCTGGGTAACAAAACACCAACTTTAATGGGCATGTACTGTCCCTTGTGTAATTGCCACTTGAATGCATTGCTATTTGATGCAGGGGCATCCCTAATGCAAGCCAAAGACACCATGATTGAAGGAAGTTTCCATGAAGCCAAGGAGTCAAATCCTCTCAATTGGAACATAAGATTTTCAACTTGGAGCTTTGAAGGATTGACTGGTGAAAGGTCCTTTTGATTGACAAATCAGAGTCTTTTTGAATGACAAATCAGAGTCTTTTTGAATGACAATAAATTAGAATAGGAGTTTTAGATGTTTTCTTGGTTTGTAATAAATATTAAGGATTGATTTTATCTCCTTATAAACATCCACTTGTTGCACACAAGACCCCTTGGTGACTTATAAACCTTGGGCATCTTTTGAGTCCTTGGATGAAATGAGCATAGTAAGTGTTTATTAGGTGTCTTTTAGATGTTGTTAAGAAGTTTGAAGGTCCAAAATAACTTTAATAAGGTTCCTAAAGTTTCACAACACAAGGGACAGTCACTGTGAGATGTCCTCATGTGTGACTGTCCTTGTCACAAATGAGGACATCTCACAGTGACTGTCCCTTGTGTAATTGCCACTTGAATGAGGACAGTCACTATAAAGACAACGTGATAATGTACACAAGTACCGTGAAGGTAGTCGCAAGTTAGGCCTGTTTCATTGCATACCCGAAACAATGAAGACGTTACGGTCCACAAAATGTTTGTGCTTGAAAGATGAACAAATAAAATTAAACTTCTAAATAACCAAAGCCGCTAACAATAAATTCAACATAGATATGTCCTCATTTCTGGGTATTTTAGCTCTGTAACAGCTGAATACCAGATTACATAATAATGACAAAAGAAAAATAAACCCAACGTACTCAGAAATTGTAGCTATGATTTCGCGGAGGGAATCTCTCTCAGCGCTGTTGAAAATACAAATGACAACGTTTCTCTACATTATCATGTTGTCTTTACAGTGACTGTCCCTTGTGTAATTGCCACTTGAAGGAGGACAGTCACTGTAAAGACAACATGATAATGTAGACTTACAGTGAGTGTACATTATCATGTTGTCCTTAGAGTGACTATCCTCATTTGTTGAAGAAGAAAAGCATTAATGTGGCTGAATAGCAATACATTCAAGTGGCAATTACACAAGGGACAGTCACTATGAGATGTCCTCATTTGTGACTATCCTTACAGTGAGTGTACATTATCATGTTGTCTTTAGAGTGACTGTCCTCATTTGTTGAAGAAGAAAAGCATTAATGTGGTTCAATAGCAATACATTCAAGTGGCAATTACACAAGGGACAATCACTATGAGATGTCCTCATGTGTGACTGTCCTTGTCACAAATGAGGACATCTCACAATGACTGTCCCTTGTGTAATTCAAGCGGCAATTACACAAGGGACAGTCACTGTGAGATGTCCTCATTTGTGACTGTCCTTACAGTGAGTGTACATTATCATGTTGTCTTTAGAGTGACTGTCCTCATTTGTTGAAGAAGAAAAGCATTAATGTGGTTCAATAGCAATACATTCAAGTGGCAATTACACAAGGGACAATGTCATGAGCCGTGACATATTGAACTTAGTATAATAATAAAATGATTAGATGATATATAATAATCTATTATTAACGGTATATAACAATAATATATAATTATTATCAAAAGATAATAATAATATATAGTTAGCATAATAAGTAATATGTTAATTAAATAATATTAAAATATTAATAAATAATATAATTATGATTATAATTATAATATAAATTAATAATAAATAATTATTAATAAATTATATATATTATATTATAATAATATATTAAGTAATAATATTAAATCAATTATTGATATAATAATTTTAATATATAAATAATATTAATAAACCTCTCAATATAAAACAATATGTTATCACTATAATAATATTTATTATAATATTATTAATATTACTAACATCATTAATTATAATATTTAATAATAACAATAACATTAATAATAATAATAATAATAATAACGTTTAAAGCAATATCGAATATCTATAATCGATATACATCTACATTAAACATCTGCATTATCTATCATGATGAGGAATGAAGAAGTGATACAACAATCACTAGTCATTACACATCGATACCATGAGAGGATGATTAATGAACCAAATACTATGAAGTCAAGATCAACATGATATGAATAAGGGATAGGTCGCTATGTGTTTCAGAAGATGTATTGATAAGCAAGAAGGATAACCATTCATATATTATAAATAATCATTAATTGCACAAGTTTAGACAATGACATATCCGATAAAGCAATATCAAACATGAAGACCCGCTAGAAAATATGCACCATCACTTCCTATGTTATCATGACAATAACATAAACTAGATTGAATTCTACTATCTATATCAATAGACACCACATAGGAGGATATCGACTAAAGGATTAAAAGATTATCGATTGTCTGAGATAAACCACATCTTGTAGAAACACAAAAGCATCAGTGATTATATCACAAGCTATTGATGAATGAGGCATCAGTCATGGATAATAAGTACAATGTATCCTTAAGTATTAACAGGAATGGAAGTCAATTTGAAGATCAAACTCCATTACCAGCAATCAACCAATAAATGGACAATTATCAGAAAATGATATCGACTTATATCAGAGTAGAAAGATTGGATATAATCATAACAATATGGGATAAGGCAAGAGTTAATATCGATTGACTAAATACTAATGATAGTTAGACCAAACTAATACAAACACAATGGATGTTAACTACTGGTTGCACTACCAATTAGGGAAGATTACCTTCATAAAAAGATTTGATATTGAGTCAATCTGGGAGTTATCTATGATCAGAAAATAATGAAATAATATTATGTGAACTGTCGGATTATGGAAAGGTGTGATTAACAAAGGGACATGGAGGAAGAAACAAGACACGTCTCATTCATAGCATCTCTTCATTTGTTAAAGACAATATAAGAATGCATTCTCGTCAGTCACTCAAGGCATCATTAGAACTTTATTTACTTATCCATATTTGGATATACTCAATAGAGCATCTGCCTTTGGCAGTTTGGTTTCAAGTTTATCATTGTAGATTAGAGACAGCACCATGATTGCACAGATAGAAAGGATAGTCAGAAACAGCATCAATATTTGAAGTTGCAAGCATATAATTCAGAATCTGAAATAGCAACATATCACTCATAGCGATATTACACATTTGCATAATTACATCATCATATCAGACACAGCAAATACATTGCTGTAAGCAATACTTATTGATTGTATATCGATATTGTTTATATCAGACATAGCATCATTATACTATCACTATAAGTGATAGGAAACATCATATTCATAGCATATTTCATATCATTATATCTGACAGTGCTATTAAACATATTGGTATCAAATCTTGCACACATATTGTGATTGAATCTGAAATAGCGGTTGATATCTTAAGTAACCTCCATTACTTAGTTTAATTGTAAGTATCTGATAGAGTAAGTCTGAGAAGTGGAGTAATTGTTCCTGTTTTCCAAGTTAGCCAAAAAGGGGACATTACAGACAATCACTGTGAGATGTCCTCATGTGTGACTGTCCTTGTCACAAATGAGGACATCTCACAATGACTGTCCCTTGTGTAATTCAAGCGGAAATTACACAAGGGACAGTCACTGTGAGATGTCCTCATTTGTGACTGTCCTTACAGTGAGTGTACATTATCATGTTGTCTTTAGAGTGACTGTCCTCATTTGTTGAAGAAGAAAAGCATTAATGTGGTTCAATAGCAATACATTCAAGTGACAATTACACAAGGGACAATCACTGTGAGATGTCCTCATGTGTGACTATCCTTGTCACAAATGAGGACATCTCACAATGACTATCCCTTATGTAATTCAAGCGGAAATTACACAAGGGAAAGTCACTGTGAGATGTCCTCATTTGTGACTGTCCTTACAGTGAGTGTACATTATCATGTTGTCTTTAGAGTGACTGTCCTCATTTGTTGAAGAAGAAAAGCATTAATGTGGTTCAATAGCAATACATTCAAGTGGCAATTACACAAGGGACAATCACTGTGAGATGTCCTCATGTGTGACTGTCCTTGTCACAAATGAGGACATCTCACAATGACTGTCCCTTGTGTAATTCAAGCAGCAATTACACAAGGGACAGTCACTGTGAGATGTCCTTATTTGTGACTATCCTTACAGTGAGTGTACATTATCATGTTGTCTTTAGAGTGACTATCCTCATTTGTTGAAGAAGAAAAGCATTAATGTGGTTCAATAGCAATACATTCAAGCGGCAATTACACAAGGGACAGTCACTGTGAGATGTCCTCATTTGTGACTGTCCTTACAGTGAGTGTACATTATCATGTTGTCTTTAGAGTGACTGTCCTCATTTGTTGAAGAAGAAAAGAATTAATGTGGTTCAATAGCAATACATTCAAGTGGCAATTACACAAGGGACAATCGATCACTGTGAGATGTCCTCATGTGTGACCTTTGTGAAGGCAAGTGCCAATTTGTACCCAAGTTACCAATATTGTGGCAAAAGTGGGAATGAAGCATTTAGGGGTCAAATTGGGAAAAGAAGTGTAGAAGTGGCCTATGTGAGGTCTAAATAGCCTAACTAAGTCATGGTTAGGGTCTTATGGTGTTTGAACAATAAGTTTTGAACCAAAATCCCAAAGGTTGTAACAAGTTGTCAATGTTGTCATTCACAACATTGACAACATTTGTGCAAGGGAGCATTTTCGAGTAAGATGGTTATGTAACTATATGAAACCATTGAAGTAGGCATCAGATCAACTATAAGAGGCCTCCATCGATCTATGCAAAAGGTTGGGGGGAAAAACATTTGGAATTAAGAAGATTTGTAGAGTAACACGGTTTTAGTGAATTCTTGAGTTTTTTTGTTTCTTTGTTTTTAGTTGATTAATGGATTAGATAGCTCGCAGTGTCTATTGGAAAAGTTAGTACAAGTTGTTTTTTTATTCTGTGTTGTGTTTTTTTTGAGTTTTGAAGCATTCCAACTAGTTTGTTAATTCTTTTGTTAAGTACCCTATCATTGGTTTGAACCAGGCAGGTTGAACAAATGGAGTCTTAGCTCATCATTCCATTGTCAATTTTGTATGGGCTCTTGGAATGGGTGAGGAGACTCCATGTACTATATGTTTGGAAGGAGGGGCCCTGGGAAGCTCATTTTCTATGTTTGCAATGATGTCCTAGGTGAGTCAGTTGAGCACAGTTAGGGATGACAAATCATTACAAGAAGATTACAACAAGTTGAATACATTGGTTGCTTCAACTAAAATCTCATGGAGAGGTAGACATACATCTAAAGAAGCCCCAAGTCAAATTAGAAGATTGGGTGAGTTTCTTTGGTTGCTAAGAAAACAAACTCTTAGTCAGACTGTCCAAGTTGTGTCAAAATACTTGTTTTCAGGCATGGCTGTAGCAGTTGGTGTACAAAAAATCTAGGAGGAGAAGACCTTAGATATCTTGGAGTTCTCAATAAAGGGCATCTGAATCCTAAGCCCTTTAGGTGGCTTAATATAAACAAAAAGGCTTGACAAAGGCCTAATTGCTAGCAGCCTATTTTTGGGTGCAATTGGCATGGTTTGATGAACCGGATTGAAGTACTGATGAAAAGTATAGGTGAAGGAGTAATATTGAAACCAATAGAGGTCCTAGTGGCCAGCCTCTCCATGGAGTAAAGTTCTAGTTGAATGTGTTTCAATTTGTGAAGACAAGACTAGGAGTGTCCTAGTAGCTAGATTGGTATTGAGCAGAGTTCGTTGTATTTCTTGTTGGTGTGCACTAGTTGAAGGAGTGGGATCTTGGGTAGAGATACCTAAAGAGTGTAGGGATAGTTAAGTACCCTATCAAGTCAAAACATTGGCCTAAAGAGACCCTAGTGAAGGATAGGGAGTGAGCAAGACAAAGTGTTACATCAATTAACAAGATTATTTTTTGGTAATTGTGTACATTATCATGTTGTCTTTACAGTGACTGTCCTCATTTGTTGAAGAAGAAAAGCATTAATGTGGTTCAATAGCAATACATTCAAGTGGAAATTACACAAGGGAATATCACTATGATATGTCCTAAGTGTGACTATCCTTGTCACAAATGAGGACATCTCACAGTGACTGTCCCTTGTGTAATTGCCACTTGAATGAGGACAGTCACTGTAAAGACAACATGATAATGTACACAAGTACCGTGAAGGTAGTCGCAAGTTAGGCCTGTTTCATTGCATACCCGAAACAATGAAGACATTACAGTCCACAAAACGTTTGTGCTTGAAAGATGAACAAATAAAATTATACTTCTAAATAACCAAAGCCGCTAACAATAAATTCAACACAGATATGTCCTCATTTCTGGGTATTTTAGCTCTCTAACAGCTGAATACCAGATTACATAATAATGACAAAAGAAAAATAAACCCAACGTACTCAGAAATTGTAGCTGTGATTTCGCGGAGGGAATCTCTCTCAGCGCTGTTGAAAACACAAATGACAATGTTCTTGTTTTTTTTGCCCTTATATCCCGATGTGATTTCGCGGAGGGTTACGGTGCTGTTGAAAACACAAATGACAACATTCCTTTTTTTTTTTGCCCTTATATCCCGACAACATTGCAATTGCAAGTTAGGGCTGTTTCACTGCATACCCGAAACAATGAAGACGTTACAGTCCACAAAACATTTGTGCTTGAAAGATGAACAAATAAAATTAAACTTCTAAATAACCAAAGCCGCTAACAATAAATTCAACATAGATATGTCCTCATTTCTGGGTATTTTAGCTCTCTAACAGCTGAATACCAGATTACATAATAATGACAAAAGAAAAATAAACCCAACGTACTCAGAAATTGTAGCTGTGATTTCGCGGAGGGTTACGGTGCTGTTGAAAACACAAATGACAACGTTCTTGTTTTTTTTGCCCTTATATCCCGATGTGATTTTGCAGAGGGTTACGGCGCTGTTGAAAACACAAATGACAACGTTCTTATTTTTTTTGCCCTTATATCCTGATGTGATTTCGCAGAGGGTTACGACGCTGTTGAAAACACAAATGACAACGTTCCTTTTTTTTTTGTCCTTATATCCCGACAACGTCGCAATGGCGACGTTGCCAAATGTATTGTCATCGCAATTGCGACGGTGTCGGGCTATATTTGAAAAAAAAAAGCCAAAACCGCATGACATTTGCCTGTCGTCGCAAATTGTCATCGCAATTTCACCCCAAATGTATTGGTGTGCTCCAACAATAACCAAGGGTACTTGTATCAATCTGGTCTCTATTTTTATTTGATTGAATGACATTTTTCATTGCATGGTTGGATTCTTCAATGTCACTACAAATTTTGATAATTTGGTCTTTGTCACACCTTCTATCCAAGATTTTCCATAATGTCTCTATTACATTCTTTCCAATATGCATAGGATCAACAAATGCATGATTAAGAGTTTCTCATAGTACGCCAACCTAGTAAATTGCGTAGGATAACTTTTTAGTCCTTTTGGAAGTTGGTCATTGATGCCTTGATGACCGTCACAAGCATCATTTACATCATCAGTAAACAAAACACAATATCAAAATATAAATTTGAAACAAAAACCATCAGATGGAATGACATTACCTCAAAGATTTATTTTATTGTATGCCGACTTCCATAGGCGAGGTGTCATTCTCCGTGGCTTTGATGTAGTCTCTTCTTTTCTATTGAAAAGATGTTTTTCAGTAATTCGGTACTTATGATTTTTGTGGAGAAAGTGTCTATTCTCATCGAACACCTGCTTTCTTAAACTTTTTGAATGACAAGATTTCATCTTTGGACCACAAACTGGACATGCAAATTTTCCCTTTGTCTGAAGACCTACAAGATCGTGTATAATTGGATTAAATGTGTTAACTTTGTATTAGCACTATAACATACCAAAAAAGAGGTGTTAAGAAGAGAACATACCACAAAAATGTGTTAGCCCAGGGGCATCATGTATTGTCCATACAAGCATTGCATGGAATTGAAATTGTCTTTGTCCTATTGGTCTAGAGATGTTATACATAGTGACCCCATTCCATAACACCATCAACTCGTCAATAAGGGGATCAATATATACATTGATATCTTTAACTTGGTACTTACCTAGTTGAATGAATAAAAATATTGCATAATTATTATGACCATTTTGATGGATTATTAATAATAAATTAATTTAGATGACCATTAAATCAAAAAATACCTGGAACAATCAATGCCAACATTATGTGCTCCCTTTTTATGGACAACCAAGGAGGAATGTTATTGTTGATAACAAAAACAGGCCACACCGAGTAAGTAGATCTCATCTCTCCAAACGGATTGACACCGTCTGCTGCCAATGAAAGCTTGAGATTACGAGGTTCTTCTTTAAAGTGTGGCCATTTTTCCTCTATTTCCTTAAATGTCGAACCATCCATAGGCACTCGCATAATGTCATCTTGACTTCTATTGCATGCATGGTAATCCATAAATTGTGCCAAGCTATTGCACCTGAATAATCGTTGCAGACGTGGAATAATGGGAATATGCCGAAGAACTTTGCGAGGCACCTTTTTTGTTATTCGATCTGATTGATATCTACTAATATGACAAATAGGGCATTCTGTTGCAAATTCATGCTGTTTATGAGATATAATATGATCGTTTGAACATGCATGTATTGTTTGATACTCCATTCCAATATTTTTCATAATGGCAGATAATTCTCGGTATGAGCGAGGTAGAATGTTTGATGGTGGTAACAAACACTCACCTATCAACCTACGACCAAAAATATAATTTGTTAATTTAAAGAATATTAATTGCTACATGATTCACCCAATGTTAATTATAAGGGAATCATGACTAAAATAATGAAAAAAGATGACATACCTTAACATACATGTCATTTCTACGTTGGATAAATCATTCATAACCTTCAAGTTCACCAACAACAATACAACGGCAAGAAGAGTTGTTTCGGAGCCTTCATATAGGGGCTCGTGTGCCTTCTCAAGTATAGGTACATCAAGGTCTGCGTCAACATCATCATCATCATCATCATCTTGATCATCGTGATCATCTTGATCTTCTTCATCATCGTGGTCTTCTTCCATGGTATCATTACCTTCTACTTCTATATTCACACCTCCATGTTCCCTCATTTGGAAATCCACATTCTCCGGATTGTCATGGTCCATAACATGAAACTCAAGGAGGTTGACCTATATGAAAATGATGACCTTATATTAACCATGAGCATGATGTCATCATTAAACCATGTCTTATGTATTTTATAAATTATTAAAATACATACCAATGGACGAAATTTGTTTCCCCCTTCAATGTGACCATGTTGCCTACAATGTTCCTCAGCTGTTTTGATTAGATATCTTCGAGTGTTTAAGCCCTTACAAATTTTGCAAGGACAATAACATTTTCCATCACCTTTTCTTTTTAAGTTAGATCACAGTGTAGCAATTTTCTCCCTAATTTTTTGTGCGTTGATATCGTCAGACATGCTCTTTCTTGAATGGAATGACTCGTTGGTGGAAGAAGGATGATTTGTTTGCAACTTGCACCTACAAATCGTTACTGAACAACCATTTTGTCAACTATAATTTCTCAATGCAAAGGGACATTTATCATACCAAATCAAAGTTTAGAAATGGACGGCTATGATGCTTTGCCATTACAATAGCAATAGAGGGTGTATAGATAGAAAAATAGTTGTAAAGAGTAGATTTAAATAAATAAAATCAGGTAAATAACTAGGGAAACTGAATAACATTGTAGGACTCCTTACCTCCATATATAGGCTGCTCTTAAGTAATGAAAACACAAAGAAACCTCTCCTAATCATATGAATACAAGCATGCATTTTTTTATTTCATTGTTAACTTAAGCACCCTATTTCAAATAGAACATTATCATAAAATCTCGTAGGCCTTAATTTTTTGTATTTTTTAAATGACATTAACATGGTAACTTTCCAAAGTTAAGCACCTCCAATAATACTCCCAAGACCATTCTTGTGGCTTACCATAATGACAACTCATTTCTTAGTTTCTTGAACTATTAAATTGCCTCTACAAGTCCATAGTACTTCCAATATTAGTAATCTATCTACAGAAAGGATCATATCAGCTAAATTCAACCTTCATTGTGTATATGAATATAGCATCCAATACATCTAAGGTCTCAAGTGTTGGACTAGTTAAAAATTCATGACCCAATGACCAACAACAATGAACAGTGTGATGATCTCTGCTTCACTATGGTGAGGCGGTGAGATACACTAGTGAAATAGGAAGAAGAAAAAGATGATTAAGAATCATTTTTATAAGTAGAAGATATCTCCTACTTATCAATTGATGAGCTAAAAGGGATTTATAATGAATGGTTCATAAGGCATGACACTTGTTGAAGGTTTTGTAAATGGGGTAGCAAGCTAATTGGACTTAACATTGGTAGAAGCTCCATGGTTAAGTGCGCTTGAGTAGGAGAAATACTGGGATAGTTGAAGTCTTGATGCTTCGCCCATGTGAGCTTCACCTAGATGCAATAAGTAATAAGTAATAAGCATTTTTCTCCATCACTCAGTACTAATGACAAGTATGCAATAGAGACTGGGACTAACCTGCCTAACCATTGAGGTGAAATTTTCTTGTACTTTGTGAGTTTAGTAACTAGGCTATGACTTTCATGACATGCATCATTACACAATTGCTTTCCATGATGTGTAGTGTGCCTATGCTTGGATAGAAACACTTGTATTATAATTTTTTCACAAACTAATTATAGTTTAAATTTTCATAGTGCATAGGATTGAAACTAAGCATCTCTTACTTCCACCTAACCAAGAGTTAGATTAGAATTATAATTAAAAAGAATCAAGTTTTTATGCAGGCATTTCATTGATCAATTTCCTTCCATTCTTTCTTCATCCTTCATGTTGTTTCCTTCCAAAACTTGGTTGAGTTGGATTAATAACAGTAGGTTTAGTTTAAAGTCTTTGTTATATTAGCAGGGGCAGCTATCTTTAAATAGGGTTATCCATCAATATTTGGCAGGGTTCTTGATTTCATCATGTCTTTCATGTTTTTCTACAATCCTCTTTGATTTTCAAGCATTATCTCTATGTTCACCTAGGTTTCCATGTTTGGTAGAAACACTTTCAACACAAAAATATTTAGAAGAGGTCCATTCATTGTCATGGATAGATGAATTTATTGATTCTCGGAGTATGCAATCACTATTACCAAGTAGTCATATTGCTACAAAAATTGATTGTCTTAAAACAATCGTGGTCTACAATGGAAAAGTAGTGAGATTGATTTCTCAAAAGATGCTATGAAGAACACTTTGCTTAACAAATGCTTTACATAGACAAGAGACAATGCATGAAGAAGCCCAAAAAGGAAAGGCAGCCAAGAAGAAAAGAATGTGAAGAAATAATGCTGAGCTAGGATAGAAAGCCTTGAAATCAATTTCATGATAGCTTGAAGTAAAGATTGGATGCAAAGGAAACTATGGCTCAATAGGGGTTATAAGAGAGATCAATCATGAACTAAGAACTAAAAATCAAGTCACTCAATGATACACTTGTGAAGAGAATGATATTCATGCAATGAAGGCAGGTGCTTTGACAGTCAGTAGCTAGTGTGACAGGTTGAATTTGAGGGTCTTATCAAAAGACAATAAATACTTAAGAAAACATGATTGTGGTACCCTGTTGAGGTGAATAGTCGGGTGAAATAACATTTGACCATGATAGGTGTTGAAAAGATTAAGCTTATTGATTCATAATGGTAGGGATTTCTAGTCTTGTGCCTTCAAGAAGACTGTGAAAAGCTAGAAACACGGTTTGTTTTGATAGTCCACATGTAGAGGGCATAAACTTTTTGGTCCAGCTTCTAAAGTTGTTGTTGTGACCTATAAAAAGATTTCAATATATGCAAGACAATAAATCTTTGTTGTCATAGACTATATTTGTTGATTAATAATTTGTTCTCTTGGCATTACTTTGCGCATTGAAATCAATATTATTATAAAAAAATTTTGCAGGGTCTTGTGAGGAGAGACAATCCATGAAGTGCAAAAGCACAATATTTTACTGCCTTTTTGCCTTGGCATTTGTCATTATTTTTGAGAAATTCAGTCTATAAAAGGATGGTGAACAAAAATGATAGTCTAATAGATGGAAATTCAAGTCCCATAAATATCAGTGGACAGTGCTAAAACAAAATTATGACAGCCTTCATGTTGAAGTGACAGTCTTGCCTAAGAAAATAGTGGACAATTGTAAGTCCAAACATTAAGGTTATGTAGAAATAGTCTATAAAAGCTTACAAGCAAGACAAGAACGGCCTTTGAAAATGTTGGATGGCATGATGATAATGGTTGCCATATAGAAACAGAAAAGGAAAACCATAGAACAATCATTCCTATGAAGAATTTAAAAGGCTAAAATGGAAGACAATCTAAATGGTCATGTGACAATCAAAAATGTTGTTGGAGTTGAACAAAGCAAACTAGGCCAAGGGAATGATGAACTAATAGGTATAATAGTCAATGTTAAACAAGTTGGTGTCAAAAGAACGTTGATCTCAAAGGATTTTTAGTTAATCGTGAAGGTAAAATTTTGAAGACAGCTGAAGACAACCAACAATCCAAGTATAGCCACAAGAAACATCACAATGAGGACAATCATCCCATGACAGTCATGCCAAACAACAATGAGCATGCAGTAGTTCTTGATGGAAGATCAAAGGAGAGTAGACAACAAGTCAAGTTTTTGCAAGAAGTACATTAAAGATTTTAGAGGCTCAGTAGCATGACTCACTAACAGTATGGAGGATAAGGTGACAATCCACTAAAGGACATTCATCCAAGGCAGCATTATGCAAAGGGCAGTACTAAAAAATGAGAAGTTTGGTAATGATGGATGATGGAAAGGTCAATGAGAAAAGTATAAATGGATTGGAATGGGTATGGGCAGAGTATAGAAGAATTTAGAATGATGTTAGAGTTTCTTGTGGATGAGAAGGCAAAGCCATAGTGCTTAGGGGAATAGTGTGATGACTGTCCCAACTAGAGAATCACAACTTGCAGAGTCACTGTCTTTAGAAATTGGTGAATAAATTAGATAATGTAGGGTATGGTGGAAGTTGTTTTTGCAAGAGGATAAATCTCATATTGTTAATAGGAAATCTTATGCTCAAGGGAATTTTCTTGAGAATGGAGGAAGAGGAAGAGGATGAGGGGCTCTTAATTTCTATAATCAATTTATATAATTCTTTAAGTACTTTTTTTAGGCTCTTTGTGATTGATCTATAAATACTCTTCACTAAGGGTGGGGATGGTTTTTAATCTTCATTATATTCCATAAATACTCTTCAGTAAGGAGTAGTGTAGCTTCTAATTTCTTTCATTCTTCTATATAATAAGTACTCTTCATTAAATGTAAGGGTGACTTTTAATCTTCACTATTGATCTATATTATTCTTTAAGTACTACCCTTAACTAAATGTAAGAATGCCTTTTGTCTTCACCATTGATCTCTATTTTGAGTATTCTTCACTAAGTAATAAATGTCTATGTTTAAATATAATAACACCTATTTTCTCGCTATACCTTTTCTTTCTTGTTTATCTTAACTTAAAATCTTTACAAAGTAATCAGTTTTCTATTGGTGTATTGATGTTTGATTTCAAATTATAAATTTCAATAGTTATAAGGTATGTGTATCCATTAATTTTAAAAATTATTAGGAATATGTATCATTTTATTTTGTTCAAGATCTTCAAACTAATGATTTATAAGCTTAATTTGGAGATTGAAATATAAATTAAAAATTAATTAAGAAAATGATATTTGTAAAAAAAAATTAGGAAATGATGAAGAGGATTTCGCTCTGCAACTAGGGTAAGTAGATTGATCGGTTTGTTGTACCTCCCACATGTGTAATTTATTCCCTCTCCAAGACAATGGTTGAGATTTATTACTAACATTGTAATCCAGATTGGAGATGTGTAATTTATTCCCTCTCCAAGACGATGATTGAGATTTATTGGGCATTAAGCCTTGCTTGGACCTCTTCCTATGCCTCTCTTCTTCTGCCTCACCATTTCTTGATCTCTTCATGTTAAGAGTAGTTTGACAAGGGTGCCTATGGATGAATGGATTAAAAGCTCTCACTCTCTGATGCCTATTGATGAATTGTTGAGGAATGGATTGAGCAGCTGAATTACAAGTAATGTATGACATGTGAGGTTACCTGGTTCTTTAGGACTCATTTGCAGTAAACCTAGACCATGTGAATTTATTCTATGTGCGGGTTGTTGACTAGTGATTGGTAGAACTGTGGCTTGATTCGGGGCTCAGTGATTGGGCACCCCTTTGGATGCGGCTTCCAGTCGATGCAAAGATTAGGGTTTTGGAACTAAGTGGCACATAAATTAAACTGTAATGTTTTATAGAATGCCAATAAGGATACATGTACGATGTGAAGTCATGGACAATGCACACAAACCGTTCAAAATTATAATGCTCAACGATAGAAATTGGAAACATACGGATTCAACACATACCTCCTTCGCTTCTACCTTGTTCTAGCTTCTACCTCCTTTCGACCTTCAGCACATACCTCCTTCGCTTCTACCTCCTGTTCTAGCTTCTTCCTTCGTGCGTGCTGAAATGAAGTTTCAAACCTTTTTTTTTTACTTTAAGTTATGCCCGTGTTGGTCGAAATTTTGACTAACATTATTGTGTTAGTCGAAAGTTCGACCAATACGGGCATGTATTAAAAAAAAACAAAAGTTTTCCTTCTATAATGCGACCAACCTAAACATTTCTATTTGATGGTCCAATTGTTTAGTCAAAATTTAAGGTCAAATGTACTAGTGTCTAGTTATGTGGCCTTAATGAGTGAACTCATAAACTCTAAACCTACCAATGTTACTCAAGCTCTTCAGCACCAAGTATGGAAGGATGCCACATGACAAAGGAATATCAATCCATTCTGAAGAATGATGTATGGGAGATAGTGCCTAGACCAAAAGAGAAGTCTGTTGTTTCTTCTAAATGACTCTTCAAGATCAAGCATGTTGTAGATGGAAGTATAGAGAAATATAAAGCAAGATTTGTAGCTAGAGGTTTTTCACAGAAAGAGGGAATCAACTATGAGGAAACATTTGCACTAGTTGCATGATACACCTCTGTGAGAAAAGTTCTTGCCATTGCGATAGCCAAAGGATGGAAAGTTCATCAGATGGATGTAAAAACTGCCTTCTTAAATGGAACCATTGAAGAAGAAGTCTACTTAAAACAGCCTAAAGGATTTGAAATTCACAATGCAAAATCACATATGTGTAAATTAAAGAAAGCTCTATATAGACTTAAACAGGCTCCCAAGGCCTGGTATGAAAGGATTGACAAATACCTAATGGGATTAGATTTCTCTAAAAATTATGCAGATCCAAATGTCTACTTCAAACAAAGCAAAGGTGATATATTAATATTAATATTAATATTATATGTTGATGATCTATTGATTACAGGGAAAGATCACCTTATTGAACAATGTAAGAAAGATCTGGCCTCAAAATTTGAGATGAAAGACCTAGGTCTCCTTCACTATTTTCTTGGACTTGAAGTCTGACAGAAATCGGATAGTATTGTTCTAAATCAAGGGAAGTACATTATTGATATATTAAAGAGATTTGGTATCATATGAACTGCAGACCTATGTCAACTCCCATGGAAACAAACCTTCATAAACTAAAGGAAGCAGCTGCAAATTCTTCATTAGCAGATCCCTCTCTCTACAGATAGATTGTTGGATCCTTGATGTATGCGGTTAATACCAGACCTGACATCTGCTATGCTATAAATGCCTTGAGTCAATTTATGTGTGAGCCCAAGGAGATACATCTTGTGGCTATGAAGCATATATTAATATATCTTCAAGGTACTATTAATTATGGTCTAAGGTATGAGAAGGTTGACGTGGATCTTCATGGATTCATAGATTCAAATTGGGCTGGAACTATAATTTATCAGAAGAGCACCTCCGGATGTTGTTTCAGCTTAGGATCAGCTATGATTTCATGGATTAGCAGAAAACAATCCTCAGTGGTTCAGAGTTCTACAAAAGTCGAATATATTGCAGCATCCATGGCTGCTAGAGAAGCAGTTTGGCTCAAGAAACTACTTGTGGGATTATTCAGTAAACCTCTAAATCCAACTATCATCCACTATGACAATCAAAGTTGTATCAAGCTGTCAGTGAATCCTGTATTTCATGATAGATCTAAGCATATTGAAATTCCTTATCACTATGTGAGAGATATGGTGGAAATGAATGCAATCCAGTTGGAGTATATCAGTACAGGAGATCAAACAACATACATCCTCACCAAACCTCTTCTCAAAGTGAAAGTTGATCACTTCAGAAAGAAGCTTGGTATGATTGAAATGTAAATTTTTGAATTGTACTAATATATTAAAGATGTTTAATGTGTAAACGTCTTTTGTCATGTGTGACTCTATGACTTTATGGGCCTACCATTCCTGTGTATGTTTCTAAAGGGTGACGACTTTTTGGACAACTAACACTTGTATTTTAAACATTGTAAGGTGACGATCTTATAATGTTCAATAGACTGATATCATGTGACTTGATATCAACAGTTATGGTAGACATTATGTGACGTAATGTCAGTGCACATACCATAACTAGGATATACAAGGTGAATGTAATGTTCTCGAGCATAGTATATCCTTAGTATCACGAGATAGGTGATACTATTTATCACGAGATAGGTGATAATCTATATCACGAGGTATGTGATATATGATACTATTTATCACGAGATAGGTGACAATCTATATCACGAGGTATGTGATATATGATATTATTTATCACGAGATATGTGATAATTCATATCACGAGGTATGTGATATGTTATTCTATTTATCACTAGATATGTGATAATTCATATCACGAGATATGAGATAATTCATATCATGAGATATGAGATATGTGATACTATTTATCACGAGGTATGTGATAAGATATGTGATACTATTTATCACGAGGTATGTGAAAAGATAGTGATTCTATTTAAACATGAGATATATGATATATTATTATGTCTATCCTCTCGAGCTAAGAGGGAGTGTTAATTATAGTAGCTTCGATCAGATACACACACACACACACACACACACACACACAATTATATTGATATCATTATTAATATTACCATAATATATATCTATATATATATATATCATATTGGCTATATCTTATATAATATTTAATACAATGCTAGAAAAAATTAATAATAATAATAATAATATTCTTACATTAATATTATTACTATTAATTATTTATATTAATATTATATCATATCAAATGCTATTACTCCACACCGTCAAATGTTATTCGAATATTATTCCACACCGTGGAATATGAGTATTACCGTCGACTTAGGGTATGACGGAATAAAGAAAGTTGCACATATCATGGGCCGTGATTGCTATGAATAGTCACGCCTATGATAGGCGTGACTCCCCGAGGAGTCACATCTATCATAGATGTGACTCTTCATAGTCACTGCAGCATATAAAGGGCTGCAAACTAAAACGATGAAAGATATAGAAATCATACAATATTAGTTCATCAGCATATATATATATATATATATATATATATATATATATATATATATATATATATATATATATATATATATATTAAAGAAAAGAAACATGAATCTCAAATTCAACAAAGAATTATATCATTAGAATTCTTAGGTAATTTCTGACAGATAAGATTTAATATAAATCTTGTTTGCATTTACAAACATACCTATTATTACATGAAATAAGAATCTAGCCAAAACAATTTATTATGAAGGGAAATATTGCAAGATGTACAATTTCCACCATCTCAAAACTAAAGTCAAAACATTACTCTCTTCTCCCCCAATAAAACAAAATTCCATAGGAAAATTTAGAAAATCTAAATATGCAAAAAACTTAAAAATAAAATAAAATGTGTTTGTGTTGTAATGATGAAATTTACATACCTATGCCAATTTCTTGATCTTTCTTGATGAAATAAATTAATCTAATAACGAATGCACTTTTGTACAAAATTTGGGTTCATTTCTTGACCTATTAGACTTCACCATTTACACATCTCCCAATGTATTAAACTCTATCCACACACGTTTACACATTTTCCATTTATTATGCCTACGCTTGCACATACTCCCTTACATTCACTCCCCATTCTAAGATAAGCACATCCATGTCTCAAGCCAAATCCCATAGCTTGCAGTATTGATCTCGCAAGATGCATATTTGATCTAACATTCAACTTTTCAAAATTTAAAACCATGCCAACTCATGCTTGTTCTATTCTACCCATAGCAAGCCAACTCGATACATGTTTTAACAATTACTTGTTACGTCTTGGTATTTAAGAGTATTCAATGTGCATTTGCCATCATCTTTTATCAAGGAAAAATCCTATGCACCATAAAGAAAAATCATTATAGTATCTTTTAATTTAGAGCATTGAAAGGAATCTAATTTGCATCAAAGACATTTAAATTATTTATATTGTCTAAAAGTGTCATCTTCGATCATTTTCATGATTGTATAAGCAATCCAACTAGGAGGGTTGATGAAAGATAAATGTGTTCTTGTGATTTAATGGTTTTCCAAAATATTTTAAGTACCATTAAACTTGAACAATGAAGAATACACTTCAAAATGAACTAATAAAAATATGTATATATTTAGCCAAACAAGATCCACACTGTAAACTAACAAATAACCACATGATTAAACTACAAAGAACCACAAGTTAACACTGGTTTCTAGACTATAAGCATACCGAGACATACATTTTTGAAAATTGAAATCTAGATTACATTAGATTTAATTTGTCATCATTCTTTCCACATAAATACTCTTTCTATTTAAATATTATTTTAACTCTTAATCCTTGCACTTTCTCTTTCCTGATGATGGATCACAAAGTGTGATCAGAAACGTTGATGCTAAAAATACTTACACAATCGAATCCAGAAAACTTACTTTGCACTGTCAATTTAATCAAATGCTGATCTTTTACTGAAGTCAAGAATGATTCAACAAATATGATAAACAAAGATAGATAGTAACAAAGAAAGTCTCAGGAGGAGGTTTTTGTTGTTTTTAAATGCAAAAATTATAGGGTTGTAGCTGGTAAATAAATTATTTTTCAACTGCAGTAACCAACGCAGTCACCTGCCCATGATTACTGGCTGTTGTCCGTTATCATACATCGATCAATCCAAGCCTTGACTAATTCATAAAACCATCAAATTGAAATTATTATAATGTGGAAGGAATCTCAAGTGCATTTCTGGAAAACAGCTTGGTTTATTCCGTTAACAATCCTCAAAATAACGTTCCAAATGCTCTCTATTAACCTACTGACAAATACGTTCATAATTCGTACACATCGAATATCTATAAAAGCTAATTTTTCTTATTATTTCTCTAGTCTATTTTCTAGTGTCTGTTTGTCTGTCTGTCGTCCAATCAAGTCATGGCTGCCACATGGCATATGAAAGATGTATTGTGTAAAATATGTAAAAGCTAGCTGGAATCCCAAACCCAGTTGTCTACTTTTACTGTTAGTTCACCCTCCTTGACAAATAACTGTGAAGAGTGGGAACTGGGACTTTTTGCCATTAAAGGCTGTTGGGGATTGTTAGTTCAAATGTACATTCTCAGCCAGATTTCCCCATCCTGCTAAATGACAAGGTATGAGGCATTTCATCATTCTTTTTTTTTATCTCCGATCATTCTATTCAGAGGTTCTGAACCAAATCCATTCTGGAACTAGTAGAAGAACTGTTAAAACTCACTTGAGCATTTTAAGTATTTACTGTTAGCTAGGTTTAGAAACTTGTTTCCGAGATCTCAGCATTGTGATGTGGGTTCTGGGCAATCGGTAGAGAAATGGAGACCCTTTGGCGAGATATGAAGACACTTCTGCTATTTCTGTTATTAGTGCAGTTTTTGGTCACACACACAGAAGCAGTGACCTCACCTGCTTCCAAAAGTTCAAGTTCCTCTATCAGTCCAGTTTCATCAAAGCCATTACATTCACATGGTTCCAGTGCTTCCAAACATAATGCCTCTGTACCTGCTGCATCCCCAAAAGCTTCACCCGATGTTTCGCCACCAGTTACCAAGCATAAGTCACCTCCTGCAGCTTCACCTAAAGCTTCACATGCTGTTTCACCCACGGTTCCAAAGCATAAATCCCCTCCTGCGCCGCCCTTAGATATATCACCAGATTCAGCTCCATCCCCATCTCCATCTCCAGAAACCCCTAAATCTAAGCATGTTTCTCCGCCTGCCCCTCCAGCAGTTGAAGGCCCATCTTCTTCTCCTTCTTCTTCTCCATCCCCTTCTCCATCCCCGTCTCCATTGACATCGAAGTCTGAACATAAATCACCTCCGTCCCCTCTTGCAGGTAAAGGTTCAGCTACATCCCCCACAAAGAGCCCACAAACCCCCACATCGGCTTCTGGTACAACATTGGATGCTGAACAGTTGGCTGCCCTGAAATCTCTTGGGGTCTCTACAGTGAAGGATCCGTGCTCACCCACTCAGCAGAAAATCACAGTCTGTGACAATGCAAGACCATCGAAACATCTTGTCTCCCTGCAACTCCAGTATTGTTCTCCTAAAGCCCCAATGACACAAGACGTTATGCAGGCCTTATCAACACTTCATTCCTTGACTTTCATGGACTGCCCTATATCTCCAATACGGTTCCCTGCTAAGCTTTTGAATTCACTGACTACATTTACCTGCATTTCCAGCTTGGGCAGGACGCTCGAGGATCAATCGGTCCAGGGATTGAGTGGTGTGTGGCTTAGTAGGTTTCACAATCTTACAAAACTGAGTGTATCGGATGTGGTTGTGAATGCTAGTGGTCCTACAATTATTCTCAGCAATATGAAGCATATCAGAGATGTTTCAATCTCTAGGACTAATCTCTCAGGTTTTCTGCCCAAGACCTGGCATGAAAATATTTCTTCCATAGATCTCTCTGGAAACAATTTGAAGGGCTTTATACCTTCTTCAATGGGACGGGCTTCTCATCTGAGGACCCTAGATCTAAGTTCAAATCAGTTGCATGGATCTATACCTTCTAGTCTTGGTAAGCTTTTGCATTTGGAGAAGCTTGCATTGGCCTCAAACAAACTATCAGGTCCCATACCCATTTCATTTTCTGAAATGCCAGCTCTTGTATATTTGGATCTGAGCAGCAATCAACTCAATGGCTCCATTCCTGATTACTTAACAGAATTGAAGAGTTTGCGTTATCTTAACTTGGAGGACAATAATTTTCAAGGTCCTGTTCCATTCAACGCCACTTTTATCAAGAAATTAACAACATTCAAGATAAGTGGTAATGCCAATGTATGCTACAATCATTCTGCCACAACTTCCAAGCTTAAGTTGGGTGTGCCTCCATGTGATAGCTCAGGTTTGCCCATTGTACCTCCAGGTGCAGCGAATTCAGTAGCTCCTGCCTATGCTCCTGATGATCCCCCCGAGTCTGGGGATGGAGATCAGCATAATAGTCATCACCATGGACCCAACAAGATTGTTGTTGCAGTTGCTGTTGCACTTTCCTGTATTGTTTTCCTTATCATTGTGTGTGTCGTCCTATCGAGATGGTGTTCTTGGAGAGACTAATTCATGAACTTTGGATTCAAGCATATACAGATGTTCATTGTTGACTTGTGCAAGATGTCATAAAGGCTTGTGCTTGCTCTGGAACTGGGATGAATGTTTTTTGTGCTTTCTGTGGTTGAATCTTCGCTCTGACTCATAAGGACTTAGAAGCGGTGAGCTGATCTCCGTTCTTACAGACAACAAGAAATTTCAGGTCCAAGAAAGGAATGGCATCGTTTTATCTTGATGTGAGCAGGACAGTTACTTCAAATGCATCTCAATATAAGGACTATTCTTTAGAGGGATTTACAGTATATAGAGTTCTAATGTATAAAGTGTTACAGTAAGGCGTTTTTGTAGTTTGGTCATAAATGGTTTCTTGTTGTAGGTGATTAAGATCTAACAGGGCAGGTGGCAGATAATTTTTTTGATTCCTTAGCTTTTGCATCTTCATATCCAGCATTTACCCTTGCCTGTTTTCTATTCAAGATGATACAAAAGAGTAAAATTGATTTGGGTGGCTTTTATCTCATCTGAAGAAACATGTTGTGCAATGTTCACCAGTTTTTTAGCATTAGCAGATGGTACATATTGACTGTTGAGGAGTTCCCACTTTGAGATGGGTTTCCAATGACGATCAGAAGAGCATTTGTTAGATCTATTCCATGATAGAAACAATTTTGTGTCTGTGTTTTATGGTCTGATCTGTGTATTGTGAATCTTAGAGTGAGCTTTTGCAGCTTAACAGAGTTGAGATTTAGTTGGCTGTAGCTTGTAACACATGTATTTTAAGTTTCAGTCGGCTGATCTTGCCTTTTATTTCCTAGCTATTTTATTTTTCTACTGGGATTTAGATTATAGATCCCATGAGCTTGGGTCTCTGTTGTATTTGATAATCATTTTGGTTTTCTATTAAATAAGTCTCGATTGAGTTTTCAACTTAAGAATCAAGGATTTTTTTGAAAGCTACATTATGTATGTCTGAATTAGCTATATAATTGATTTTGATGCTTATCACTTCCCTGACAATTGAAGTTTGAGACAAAGAAGACTGCCACAATTCTAGTTTTTATTTTGTGATGACTCACCATGTAGGTAAAAATCCTTTTACATAAACCTAGGCTAATTAAACAAATGCAAACTATAATCAAGTGATTAATCTAAATTAATAACGTGGTGTTCATGGTAGCCACAACTAAACAATTGTAAAAATTAAATTAAATTGAAATATAAATACTCTAGTTTAATTTGGATTTCGATAATGTTAAAATGTTGCGTATATGTTAAGGTGATTTACTTATATTCTTTGTTTTTATGGGATGACTCGAGATCTTTGACCTGGAAAATTTACTTTTTGTTGCATTGTTCAGATCTGGGGCTTATAGAATTGATATCTATGATAGATATGTTCAAGTGATTTTTAGACTATCTTTTTATGTTTTAGATGTTGTCAAACGGATGAGGGAATCATGTACACAATCAAGATAGCATGTGTAGGTTCATCATAGTTAATGAAATAGTTGGTCAAATGAAATTTGGAGTAAAATCTGCAATTGTGGAATTGTGTTTAGTTAAATCAATTCTTATAAATTTTATCTAGGGTGATGATCAATGTATATTGGGTCAAGAGTAGAACTTTAGGCATTAGTGATGGAAGAGATTGAGATATGAAACAAATTTACGCATAAACATCAAATTGTAAGCTAATTTTAATTTTTAGAGCACCCTAATCAAAATGGGTGTAGAGAACATAAGCGAAAAAGACATTGCTATGCAATTTTTAGCATTACACTTACATAACAACTTAAAGTTTTCAATTGTAAAGAAAAAAACTTTTTTTTTAATGTTTCATCTAAGTTGGATCCAATAAAATACTTACACTTGATTAATCTAGAAATTTGTTATGGATTGATATTTTGAATATTTATAACAATAAAAAATAAAATGTAAAAGGAAAATAATTGGTTTCTTCACCGCCTACGTTGCTTCACAGACTCTTCAGATGACTGGAGTAGATACTCTTACCTCGCCTATTGCTCTTTTGTTGAGCTGGCTAGATCTGACACCTCCCCTAGAGCTCGTTGCTGGTATGCTGAGGCCACTTCCCTTTTGGGTTCCATCGGGATTGATATTGATCACCTACCCCCCTTTCAGTTTTCTTTTGACGCTCTGGCTCACTTTCTCCCCTCCAGACAGGAGTTGAATGAGCATGTCAGACTTGACATTTATAGGTGGTACATCATCTCGACCTGGACCAACTCTAGTGGGGGCTTATTTCCGAGGATGGCTTTTTATGTTGAGCACTTCTTACACATTCAGGATGGGATCATTGTTCGATCCAGATATTTATCATAGCATTGGTGCCATGCTCTTCGAATTGCGTTGGGATCTTTTAGAGTCGGCTCTCACAGCCTGCGAGTGCAGACTGATCATCACATTGATAGAGAGGATCGCATTTGATGTTTATGCACATTGTCTGAGATTGAGACCGAGACACATTTCATTTTCCGTTGCCCTATATACTATGAGATCAGAGGGAGATTCTATTGCTTATTCAGAGATTGCAGCTCCTTGACTTCCTTTTTTTGTTACTTTGACCAGAGATGTTTAGCACTCTATTTACGAGAGACGGTATGGCTCTGTGATCAAACCCTGCACCTTCTATTTCCCCATAAGCAGGTCACCAAGCAGCTCATTACGGATTTCTTCTCGCCCTCGCCCTTGGCTTGGGGTGTGAAGTGGCCCTCATGTGCCTTCGCCTTCGGTCTCTCCAGGTCTGTGAGACCTCGCAGTGCTTCTACCCATCAGCGACAGACCACCAGTAAATCACGATGATAGGTCCATACCCATATTCTTCCAGGTCACTATCCTTTTGTGTTGGATTTCTTTCTGCTCGGGAAGGACCCCTAGTCCTTGCCCTGGTGGTTCTTGGTTCTTTATTCTCTGCTTCTTCTTGTTTGGTTCCTTGTTCTTTTAGCATGTTCCCCCGACCACTGTTTGGTGGTCCGCTGGTTTCTTTCTATTTTGGTTGTATGATTCCTGTCCAATAGACCCTTGTTTGTCTTCTGTTGGACAATAATAAATTTATCTTATCTTATCTTATCTTAGTATAATAACCAAAGGATGTGGAGGCGTCTATTCAGCTATTAGAATACTAAATCTTACCAAGTAGGGACTTAGTTTTTCTTTTAAACTCTCTTGGATAAGTTTTAGTATTTTGATGGTTGCATAGACATTGGTGTTGAAAGATTAGTTGTGTCTTGGGATTTAGAACATGAAATTAGAGACATATCTTCACTTTAGAATCTGAGTATTCTATGTCAATTTGTGTTTGTTTCGACTAATCTTTTGATAGATTGGAGCTATTTACAAATACCTTGGAAGGACTCCCAATATGACATAAGGAGACATTTTCTTCTAGGACATCCATATATGAATGATTGTATAGATCTAGGTTCTTTTTATTGTACTAATTGAAATGTGAAATGCAAATGATATGTGAGTATAACTATTTAATCTTCAGATTATCTCTTACAAATGTTTTGAATGCCTTGAAATATAATGACATAGCAACACATCATACAAATTTGTGTTTATTCGGCCTTGGACAAGAAAGATTAAGGTAGTAGTTATCTAAAATTTGAATTTGAAATTTTGACTTTTGGGAGGAGGAATTCATGATTGTAAGGATGTCCCCACTAGCATAATCTTGTTATAGGACTAATAAAAGGGTCAACTCATAGCAGATATCTTGTGTACAAATACGTATGCACACAGGTATGATAAATCAATAGATAGTGCAAATATCTAAGGGTTTGTGATAATGTGAATGAAGATTATGGATATAAGAATATGCAATAGATGAAAATAGATGTTATAAGACATGCTACAACTTTTTACCAACAAAAAAAAAACAACATTTGTCAATATGATAAGTAGAAGATATTTTCTACAACAAGTCAAATAGTGATATTGTTATTAGGACTCAACTGTGTAGTTTTCAAGTCAAGCTCATTGACCCATGTTTCATGAGTAGTGGTTCACAAGAACCCATTTCTCATGAGAATGAATGAAACACTTAGTACTTATTGCATCTAGGTGATGCTTCTGGAGGTGAAGCATCGAGACTTCTTGGGATATTGCATCTATGTGATGTTCCTGGAAATAAAGCATTGAGACTTCCCGATACTTCACCTTTGCAAGCATCACCTATATGCAATGAGTGCTAAGTGTTCCATTCACTCTCATGAGAGATGAGTTCTTGTGAACCACTACTCATGAAACATAGGACAATGAATTTGACTCAAAAATTGCATAGTTGAATCCTCATAGCAATATCACTATTTGTCTATATATATAAGAACTCTTCTTAAAATAAACACATAATTAAATATAAAATTATAATAAATATACAAATTAAGTTTCTTTGTTGTTCCCTATACTGTTTGATGCCACTCCTTGCAATAAAATATTTTGTTTTGTTGTTTTGGGACTCTTCAGATTTGTTAGGGGCCAAAATCTTCATATTCCAATTATCAATTGAAAACGATAAATGCACTAAAGTTATCATTACACTAATATATTATTAAATAATATCTGATTTATGTTCGACAATATGCCAAAATTCTCAATATTCTCAAGTTGCTTATTGAAATTTGAGACATTGTAGAGCATGGGGAAATAAAAATTGTGTTTGATCAGCATGCTTCATTATAACTCCGGCTGAATATAGTTCCATCTCTGGTTTTTTCGTAAGTTTCCTTTTCGACTGTTACCAATCACAAATAATTGTCATCTGTACAGACAACTGTACTCTACTAAATAGTTCACGGTGGTCTGTACACAGCTGCGCCCCATTAGAACACATTAAAGTTGATGATAATGGTCAACAACATTGTGGGGACATGATCATAAAACGGATTAAAATTTTCAATTAGAGCTAAAACCTTTTGAGTGATTTAGATCGTCACATAACATCTTTGAAGATCATAGTTTCTGAGGATCCACTTTGCATCTAATTAATAAATGGTTTTTCCAAGATTGTTAATTGTAAAGGAATCTTACACGGTGTAAGATATAAAAAATGACAAAATTGTGTTGTATTTTTAATATTTTGGATATATGTTGTATATATGTTAGTATTTCTGTTTTTTTTGTTGTCGTGTCAAGAAGATCATGTTGTACTCATGAGGGCTATTAGTATATCTATCTTGATATAGGCAATTATAATGATTTGAGTAAGCGTATATCTAAACTTCAAGGCTCCTTCGACTAAGTAGCCATAAGCAATGGTCTAATTCATCAGATTCACCCATGGGGTCAAACTTGGCTTGAATGCACCTTTAGGAGTTTGACTAGATTGATGGATGACATCTATATCTCATACCATCATCCTCACCAGTTGTGCTCAACCAGTTGAACTACAATCAATTGAACATCTTTATCTTATACCATCATCAAGTATAATGTTTTATTTTATTTTCTTTACATTATAAATCAATTTTTATTTTTGAATTTATTAGTCAATTTTTTTTATACATTGTCTTAGATTTGATTCATGTCATTAGGTTTACTTTAGCTTATTCTATGTTACACAGTGTAACTTAGTTCACCTCATTCAAACTTCAAAACACATATTCTTGAGATAATTTTTCTAAAGTTATTTATTATCTTATTTTTTCATGTTTCAAAGTTTTTGAATTGAGTGATTAAGGACATTATATTTATAGACAATTATAGGTCACTAGCAAGAGATCTAAAGTTGAAAATTAGCTAAAAATGAACAAAAATATCACTTCAAATATGACGTATTTGACCAAGAGCACTTAAAGTATAAAGTATTATCATCAAAAGTCATTTTGTGTGACATGTTTGTAAAATTGGAAATTAACCTTCTAGAGACTTAACTTATTCTAATAACATTCTAGATCTTCACCTATCTCCTTTGAAAACATGTCCCATTGTACTTTGTAGTGCTACCTTTTTTGAGTTATAGTTCAAAAGGCATAAGAACACCAATCTTCTTAGTTTTAATTGGTTTTAGATTTGTTTGAAACACATGCACATATGTGCACAACACAATGTAGTATGTAATTAGATCATATAACGTGGCTATATCTACAACAAAGCAAATCTTTAATAGAGTTCTATCATGGAGTTTTGATATTTCTAATTTTGAGTTACCTATTGCATCACATCCACAAGTCAAAATCATATTTCTAAAGTTTTCATTTGAATCATAAAAATACAACCATGTCCTCCTCAATCTTCTTCAACTATTCATTCTCATCTCATTTAATTTTGATTTAATTGCTTATACATTATTTTTCCTTATTTTTATTTTAAATAGATCTACATTAACAAAATAGAGGGAAAAATATATTCCACATTAAATTACTGCACTTTCCATTTATAACTAACCAAGTGCCTAGCCCTTGGGATCCTTCATTACTTTTAAAAAATTTAAATATATTGTATCATATTTTCATCATTCTTTTTTAAAGTTTTTTTGAAACCATTATAATGTTATTTTAAAACTAAACATGGTAAAACGCTAGGTTAAATGCTCCCAATTTTATATATTTCCCCAATTTGCCCTTTCTTGCCTATCTAAATACTTTCATTAATCATGTTTATGTTAGTTTAATTAAATATTAAAAAGTGACACGATTACTTAAGTCACAACTCATACAATAAGATGTGACAATATTATATATTGATCTACAATCATTAGTCATCCCATTTGATTCAACATTAACAAAATGGTTACAAATAAATATGAAGAAAATCTAAGAATTGCAACCTATAAAGTGAATTTATAAAGAAAAACCCAAAAACATAATAACATACTCCAAATTACTTCAAATAAGAATTGTAGGTGGAATAATGTACCCTTGCTCAACTTCTAGAACTTAGAAAAAAAAAAACTATTTCACAACCCTACGAGTGAATTTAGTGGAAACCCTAATTTCACAATAATTGCTTCAATTCTACTCCAAATTATCTCAAATGTAGGTTGTAAGTATCTTCATCGTTTCAATCAATCCTAACAAACAAAATAAAGATTCAAAATTCAACCTCTTGATTTAAAACAACATTTCGCTATTTCTTAGATTCTAGATGTGGAGATCATGCCTCAATATTGCTTGTAATGAAATAAATTAAATAAGAGAATACCATAATAGAGTATATACTATAAATATTTACTAATGCTTGATAATAATAGGTCACTTCAAGGGGTTATACCTTAAATAGTCTCTAATAAGAACACAATTCACAATATGATACATATTTATGCAATAGATGCCACCCATGTTGACTTAGATACTTATATACAACTATATTAATGATCATATAACTTAACTAAATGTCATTTTGACCATAAAATAACTACACACATCCCTATACACACTATCTAATTACATACATACTAAGGAACATTTTAAAGTTATTACTATGTAGTTCTATTTATTTATCAAAATATTCTTATAAAAGAATTATTTAAATATGAAAAACTATGTTCAAACCTTCGTAGTAATGATGGTTTTTGGTAGCTCACTTTGGATTCAAACTTCCAAGTCGTCAAAATGCCTTAGATGATCTTTTAATGTAAAATTATAACCTGCTTTGGTTTTTACAAATAATAGGTTTTTTTAGCAATAAATAAATCAAAGCCAAATTGGTTTAGGCAAAGAGAGTATGATGTATTTTAGGTAGTATTCAAGTTTTGGACTCTTATCTATTTGAAATGGTATTTTGCAACTAGCACATCAACTCTATAAGTTTGTGTTTTGCATTCAAGGGATGCACGTATTCTTTTCACTCAATTTCAAGTTAAATAAGAAGTAGAAAGTTCTTTAATAGTTGATAAAATGATTAATACTTTTGTGTCGTGTCACAAACTCTATAATGCAACATTTTTGTGTGATAAGCTCTAGTCATGTTATGCTCACAAGAATTTCAAAAGTATTTTTTACCATCAATCTCATAATAAGACCAACTTTGGTTGCTCTACAATGTCAAATTAATCAAATTCTTTCTTTAATTCTATTAGCTTTCCACAATCCATGTTAATATTCTATATAAGTTTTGAATTTGATTGTGTGCAAGGTTTTTGATCATCAATATTTCATATCACACTCTGTGATCCATAATTAGGATGAATGAGAGTTCAAGGCGTTGTAAGATGATGGATCACAAAATGTGATATGAAATATTGATGATAAAAAATCTAGCAAACAATCAAATCCAAAAACTTGCACACAATAAATTTTATATTTGTTGATAAACTCATTGCACACAAGTAAATTTTGTTAAATAATTTATCAAAATATGAATAAATAGTAAAGGAATTTATCTATTGCCAATATTCAAGTTCCATTTATCGATTAAATCACTTAAGTTTTCTCACATGAATCAATTATAATTATTTTGCAAATATTAGTAAACATTAATTGTGAGAACATATTTGTAACATGACCACTCTACAATTTTCTCCAACATTTCAAATTTCCTTTCTACAATTAGTAAATACGAATATTTTAAGTCAACAATATTGTATATGTTTTAGATCGGCAATATTGTATGTGTGAATATGAATATTTTTGGCCTGCAATGTTGTGTGGAAGGTTGTATATTACATAATAAGAGAGATAATAGACAAGAATACCATTCAATTCATACAAATTTTAAATATTAATTTCACATTTAAATTCTAACTATAATTTCCTATCAACTTATTCCTTGGACCTTTTAAGATGCAAATGCTAACTAGTTTTTTTATTTAAATAATAAATAAGAAAAATTAATCTTGTCAGATAAGTTTTGTCAGCTGTATAGCCATTTGGGAGCATGAGACCCCCCAAATATAGACCACAGTTAAACAAAACAGGACAAGACACTAATAGATTACAACCAGTCGTCCGTCATAAAAAAGACCCATAAAAACATAACATTATATACTGAAACCCTGAACTTGAACAAGCTGTAACAGGTAGATTAACAGCCAAATTCCTCTTAAGCAATGTTTCGTAGCTTCAAGACTGGGCAGGCATAGGACTTGAGAACTACAATGGAGTCTAACATAGATCAGACTGCCGAATCTAAAACATCCATTAAGGCCGTGTTCTTTGACCTAGATGATACATTAGTGCTGACTCACGCTGCTGACAAGGCTGCCCATCGGGCAGTCATGGAGTCACTGAGCCGCCACGAACATCCCTTTCTTGATCAGGAGGCCATAATCGATGCATTCGTTAAGGGCTTAATTAATCAACCTTGGGATCCCAATCACCAGGTATAGAAGAATCTAATATCTCTTTTTCCTTGTTCTTTCCTGTACATCATTGGTCTGTATGAGCTCAATAACTCAACTGAAATCCAATTGGGTATATTGTGCGCTTCAATTTCATAGTACCAAATTTTTTCTTTTAATGTTAGTTATTTCCTGCATTTGCTTGGCATAAGGAAATTGGGTATTTCATCTTCGATAAATTTGCACCAACATTCTCCATAATACCCAGCTTACGGTATTAGGAACATTGTTAATTTAATGCGTTGCCTAGGTTCACCCTAGATTTTTAGCAAAGCATTTGCATCTGGATCTGCTCTAGATCTTATAATTAGTTCAATACAATTGGACCTTATCTTAGTAGATCTAGATTCCGGTCTTAACTAATTGTGTTAAAATTTCAGATTGATGTGACTGAATGGAGGGCTCAGATATGGTGCACGGCTCTTGAAGCTCAGGGTGTCCGTGACATTGAGCTTGCAAGGGTGACTATCAGTACCTATGCATTCTACTTTTAGAAATAATTCTAAACATGAATGCAGGTGACTTTTATGGGTGTTTTTTAAGTTTATACACGCTTCTGAACATTTGCAATTTTCATACAGGAGATACAGCACTGCTTTGACACTAGCAGAATGGCTTCATTCCAATGGGCCCCAGAAGTAGAACAGGTATTGTCGCATTCTGACTTTAACAGTACACAAATGCTCTGCTTGTCTGACTTTACTATACACAAATACTCTGCTTGTTTACCTCGATTTTTGCTGTTATGGACACATTAGAGGATGTTTTTCTATTTTTCATAAAGCAATTGTTCATTTGAGTAAAGTGCATACGCTTAAGTTGAAGAATTACTGATTTCCCAATGGATTGGAAAATTTCGCCTCATATATCTTTACCATCAGCTATGAACTAGGTGAGCTTTCTTAAGTTGAAGATTTGGCATTTGTTGGTTTTACATTTGAGAACAAGCCTAGTTCAATGACAGACAGCCTTGGTCATTTTTTTTTCATTTCTGAAAACCAGCAGAACACTTCATGTAAACTTTTCTCTGTTAAAAAGATTACAGATAAAGATTGTACAAGTTGAACTTCTAATCTTGGGCTTTTGCTGCAATCCTTCTAGCAAATAAATATTAGGTTTGAAAATTTTATCAAGAAACCTCCTGCTTTCAAATTTTAGAACAAGAGATAGATTGAATTTACACGACTTGCATTTCCATGTTCTCCACTGAATGGATATTTTGAGCTTAAAGTGTCTTTGTTGGAGTTAAAAGACCACTAGGCAATCAATAAGCTGTGGAATGCTTTAGATCGTTTTCTGGATAGGGAATTTTAAAAGTCATCAGATTTCTATAATATATGGGACTCGTGTCATTGTTTCTAGATTCATTCGTGTGAAATATTTTAATACGAATGTTTCAGATCACACTTTATGACTCATCAACAAGATTTTAGAGGTCAAGAAGATGAAAATTTTCTAACACTCTGATGATGGATCACAAAATTGATATTAAAAAAATTCACACAATCAAATTCAAAAACAATAGGGACAACAAGAAATGTTGTTTTTATCAGATAATTACTGAATAGACATATTCTATTGCCAGAAAAGATGATTACAAAAATTTGACATAAAAACTTAATCTTAATTATTTATGCAACAAGAGCTACAAACACTTGAGCCATACAAATTGGTGTAGAACAACATCTAGGATTCTAGATAGCCAAAGACACCTTAATCTTCAATGCAGAGGAAATGGTTTTGTTGACAGATGTAATTTTGGGGGAAGAACATTCAAGATTTTTTAGTTTGGTGAATCAGATGTTAGCTTTCTCTTTCAAATGTTAGGTTACCTAAGTGATTGCTCTTTTAACTTTTAAGCTTTCCTGATGTGGCCCTGGTATAAATTATAGTTAATAAGCATAATCTGGATGGCAGATGGATACAAATATGGAGAGATGCCTCGGATAAAATATAAGTTCTTTCTAAAAATCCTTATGTATGCAGATTGTACAAAGAATAAAACTCAAGGGAATTAAAGTGGGCATCATAACCAATGGACATCCAAAGGTGCGATCAAATCTCCACATTGATAACCCGAACTTTAGAGTGTCCTATATTTGCTTTTCCTTTTATGCTTTAATATTTTGTAGCGTGACCAAGTTTTCAGGTTCAGCGAGAAAAACTTTCAGCATGCCGCGCAGATCAGATATTCAACACAATTCTGGTTGGTGGAGGTAATTCACATAATTGAAAATGTGCATTATAACTTTTTCTTTTACCCCTTCCTGTTTTATATTGATTCCTTTCTTCTGACCTTTGGTTCATAGTCATACATACATCAAATTACGAGCATCTCACAGTTATAGGTTATGCCCCTTGGATGAGTGAAACCAAAATAAAATAGTGAACTGAAGCATTCATTTTATATTTACAGAGGAGCTTCATCAAAAACCTCATAAAAGCATCTTTCTGAAAGCCTGTGAGCTTGTGGGAACCAGACCAGAGGAGTCCGTTATGGTTGGAGATAGCCTAAAAACGGATATTCAGGTTTTGGACTTCTGCCTGTCTAGTAACAAAAAAATCAATTTCAAGATTTTGAATTTTGACATTAAATCCAGTAACTGCGTTTCGCAGACAAATGTTCCCATTGATTTGATCCTTTAATTGTTGAGATCTGAGGGTTAAAAACTTAAAAGTTGATCCTTCTCATTTTAATCTATAATTTCTATTTTTCTAAGACTGTTTGTATCTGATATCCATTCCCGAGTTACAGATGAATAATGATGAGTATCTTTACTGTTTTGCCTATCAATTTCCTCCCTCTCATTACTTGTGCTGATGTTTCTTTGTTTCAGGGTGGTATAAATGCTGGCTATCTGGCAACCGTGTGGATCAATGTTCATGGTATAGATTACTCCCCACATGGACTTGTGAAACCTACTTATATCATCAGGAACTTTTCTGAACTTCCTCAGGTTTTACCCCTTCATTGACATGATAATTTTGCTAGCACACTGTATTCTTCTATCATCTGCGATGTGCACCCCGTATGGACCTGATGGTGGGGTGTGCGTACACTACATAGAGGAGGTGTAAATTTGAATCCAAATTGGGGAAAGGTGTGTACAGCTTGTTAATACCTGTAAAAACAATCTCATACACCAAAATTGATTCCTCACTTGGCACCATGGCTATGACCTTAAAAATGACCTTCACCTTTTATTATTTATATCATCAAATCATACATGTATTAATTTTCTTTAAAAAATCTTCAATTTTGGAAAGAAGATGTTACTGCAAAGAAATTTCACAACAAGCAACAATGCAAATGCAACTCAATTTCCACGTCTACTTGATTCTATCTGCTACTTGTGATTTCGTCTATTTAACATTTTAACTTCAAGTCCAATGGATCATAAAACACATATATCATATTTATTAATTTCAAGAATGTATTGGTTAATATAACTTCTGTCCTTGAATTGTCATCTTGTTGCAAAACAGCTTGTTTTGAATTTAGCTATGTGCTGACCTGCATTGTTTGATATAAATAAATCAAGCTACTGGAATGAACAGGGTGAGTACTTGCTTTTTTGCATCTATGGCAGCCTGCTGTAGAATATGACAATGAGGAATTTAAACGCAATTCGATTTACTTGTTATATAAGTCCATACCAAAACATAAAAAAAGAGCATCTGATGTAAAATAAAACGAAGGAATTTGAAAGCAATTAAGTTTACTTGTAATGTAAATCCAAAAAGACAAAACAAAAAAAAATGGCGTTGGGTGAGGTATTTCAATTTTATTTTTTCTTTTACTCTCTGAAGCAAAGGTTTAAAGTTTGTTTAGTAGAATACACCATTGTGGTATTTGAGCATGAATGAGATTGCTTATAAATGTAAGTCCGTATAGGGTGTTGGGTGAGCTACTTATGTGAGGTGATGATGGATTTTGATGTGCTTCCATCAGCTCTGAAATCTCTATCTGATAAATGTAAGTTCATATTTGGTGTTGGATGAGCTACTTATATGAGGTGATGGGTTTTGATGTGCTTCCATTAGTTCTGAAACCTCTATCTTGCTCTCACCAAATAGTTTCTGATAGATTTTCTTTCAAACTTGACTATCTAATTTTATTCTATATGATATAACTATTTTGTTGAAAATAATAATCGTATAATAAAAATATATGATTTAAAAAGTCATGCTAAGATTACTAGCTTTATTTATTTGAAAATAATAATTGATACCATTTTTTATTAAGATAAATAAGGATTTTGAAAGTATCTATAAGAGAAACAACACTGAAATGGCACTACAAAACCACCTTGCATGATGCCACCCAAAGTCAAAGTACTGTAAAACTTTGTATCAAAGATTTTTGCTTAACCATAGTACAAGAAATGATTTTTGCTTTACCATAGTACAAGAATACTTCTCTCTTAATTCCTTTTTTTTTAAAGGATTCATAAGACCACAAACAGATCCCTCATCCAACTTCAAAATTTTCAAATAGGTGTCCATCATTGTGCATTTCACAGGAGATTTCCCCCTCATTATCTTCTTTTTTCACCTCCATGAAGATACTAATGGATTCTTCAATAGAAGGCATTTGTTGTTATTTCCTCGAACTGCTGCACCAAATTGCCATATTTAAAAGATTGGGTGCATAGTTGAAAGCTAAGGTAATCTAAGGAACGCATTGTTCTGCACAAACACAAAATCCAGTGAATAGAAAACACTTCGTGCATTTTGTGTTCGAATCACTAGCATAATATTGCTCGAAATAATTGTCAATAATTATAAAAAACTTTTCATCCCAATACTCAATGATAATTCTGGAGTGGAAGATGATACCATTCATTGGGTTGAAATTTGGAGACCAATTATTACTACAGATACCATTCTTTCCCATAAACTAGGGGCCCTCTAGAAGAATACTCGAGCAATCATCTAGATTGGAAAAGGGAAAAAGGAAAAAGCTTATTCAATCCCAATGTTTTAGTTTTCAATTCTGAGGTATCCATCTTCTAACTATATCAATATTGGAACGATTGTCACACAATCACTCAAATGAATACCTAAGCCAAGCAGACAACTCAGCAATAAGAAAATCAAGAATTTCAATTTGAATCTGCCTTTACACTTCAACCTTACTAGAAACCCCAAGGCATTCACCCTTACCAAAACTCCCAGCAGCCACATTACATGCTTAACTTATTTGCTGCTCTGGAGCATCAGTATCCATCAATACACGCTACATGTCACAAAATTCCTCTGAAAGTCTTAGGGTCAGAACATAAATAATAACAAGATGAAGAAATAGCAGCCACACTAATACCCCCTCAACAAACTCAGACTGATAATTTTTTTAAAGAGTTTTTTCTATGTAAAATCTCTGACTGATGTCACAAACAGGTTTCATCACAACAGTCTCACGATCTTGAAGGCGAGAACATTTTTATGCAAATGGTCGAATAATGTTGATGGACAGGTTTATCCGAACTATGCAGATTTTCTGCCATACTTATTTCAAAAATCACATTGATAGCTTCTACCATATCTGATTAAAGTCCAAGACCAGCTAAGCTCTAAATCGATTGAGATGGCCAACATAGTCATTCTAAAGAGGAAATTGAAATGAAAACATCTTTACGGTGAATATATTACAACAGGATAGATGAGAAGCCGTCTTCCAAAGGAATTAAAAAAGACAGGAAAAATAAAAATAATCTTATGTTCTCACGTTGTTGCTTAAATGATTTTTCTGTTTAAATTTAAGCAGTAAAGTGTTCCTATAATAAAAATTGTGGGAAAAGTAGAATTTAGAATCTTTTCCTATTTTTGTGGAGATCTTTTTTATTTCCCTATAATTTTGTTTTGTATTTATTTGCAAGAAATATGACTAAAAGTTTGAATTCAAAATAATATTTAAGAGTTTGTTTAAAATTAAGCAGCAAACATTACCATCTATGGGGCCACCGGCTCCACAATTTGTGACACAAAAAGTTGAGCAGCTGATGCTTGCAAAAATAAGCTAAGCAGCAGCCTGGGGACCTGTCCTAAGTGTTGATATTGTTACAAGTAATAATGGGGCCACCGGCTCCACAATTTGTGACACAAAAAGTTGAGTAGCTGATGCTTGCAAAAATAAGCTAAGCAGCAGCATGGGGACCTGTCCTAAGTGTTGATATTGTTACAAGTAATAATTTAGGAGCTTAGGCTACATCTAGAAAATGACATTCCACTTTTGATACAACTACTAACTTTGGTAACTTTTTTGTGTCAACAACACAACTCTTAGAATTGGATGTTACCAAACAAAATTCTAAGATGTATGCATTTTCAGAAGATTTATGGATTGCAAAGCAATAGTTAAAAGGTAGGATCTTAGGCATATATGTTAGGTTGGGGTCTTAAGGAGAGGACTTATTAAAAAATAGAGCTGGAGTTGGTGAAGTTTAAAAATATTTTAAAATTGTTGGTCCCATGAATTTTCTAGTGTAGTTCAACTATTTTAGCTCCAAAATTTAAGTAAGTAGGTGCTCTCATGAATACAATTCTTTTATCTTCTATACTATGTGCACTGATGAAAACAAGTAAAAAAATCATTCTCACTCCAATTAGTTTGTAATGAAATTCTAAACTCAGATGTTTTGACAAGTAGCAAATAACATTCTTAAGCTAGTGGGGTGATTTCTAGCCCCACCCTATTCTCATTTGCTCAAATGTGGAGTCGTAAAAAGTAGGAGCTCCTATTTTTGACAAAAAGGTTCCAAATGTCCTTGTAGCAATTTTCTTTTCGTAGGGCCTCCTTTTCCTAAAAAATAGAACCTTAAGCCCCACCATGGGACCTCACCCTTAGAGTAGGTCGAAAGGTCATGTGAAAGAACTATTTAGGTTCACCTTTTCCTAGGACCTAACTGTTGGCAAGTTGGCTATACTGATGTATATGACTTAATATAGTGTTGTCATTATGGAAACAAAGTCATATAGCAGTTTGGAGTCAGTGCACTTGATGAGAAGATAAAAAATCGGTTAAGTGTTGAAGATTGGACAGTGTACAAAGTTCTTGCAGCTCAGAGCATCAACGCACGTGCGTACGATCGAGTTATGGTGTGCGCCTTGGAAGTTAAGTTAGTTAGACTATATTCATGCTTAGTCTATGAGTGCATGATTAGATATTCAAGTATGAGAAAGATACAAGTAGTTGAAGTTGCACAGCCAATGTGTGCCAGTGAAGAACAGAGTAAGCAGCCGACTGTTAGCATTTTGAGTTGCGGTTATAATCTAATGATGTAAAGGCTATGTGTCTATTGTAATTAGGTTGTCGACATATGTATATGTTTGTTTGTAAACACGCTTAAGCCAATTTATTTGGAAGTGTTGTATGTAATAGGTCTAAGGGCCGACCTAGTTGTTTATTTTGTATGTGCATGGGTTCAATCACAAAGCTGTGTCCCACTTTTTGGGACGAAGGAAATTGCCAAATCGTCAACAAAATTTTTTTTCCTGTCTTCGTGCAAAGTCAATACTTCGCCCGAAGTCTTCCGCAGGCTTCATGCAAAGACACCACGTAGGGGTCTTCGTGCGAAGACCCCTGTGTGGCTTCATGCGAAGTGCGTACTTCGCACGAAGCCATTTAGGGCCGGATTCTTTATAAATTCCGGCGATTTCATTTTCTGCCTATCATTTTCACTGTAGCAGTTTGTGGACCCCTGGGCTTGGAGCGAACTACGTCACCACGCCAGCACACCAGCGTTTCTTGAGCTTCGTCGACCTCCTCAGTTTTCTAGCAGTACCAGGTACACATATTTTTCTCATTTTTTATTGTAAATAATATGTTTTGTATATATTTTAACTAGTTATTTGTTTTAAATAATTTTAAATTTGTATAAATGTTAGAAAATGTTAGAAATCGTAAGAAAAATGTTAGAAAACATTAAGATTCGAGTTAGAAAATGTTAAATTTTAAATTTTAAATTGTAATTATTAAGAATTTCTCTCTCTCTCTCTCTCTCTCTCTCTCTCTCTCTCTCTCTCTCATGTATGTACATGCATTTTTAGTAAACTTATTAAAGTTAGCCATTTGTTTTATTTATAATTTTTAGTTTGTGAAAATCTTAAAAAATTGTAGTTCAATTTTTGAAAATGATCTAGTAGTATGTTAGAAAACGTTAAAAAATTATAGTACAATAAGTTTCTAGGACCCTTATTTCTCTTTTATGACATATTAAGACACTTAGGATCCTTTATTATAATTTACATATTACCTGACATCTTACTTGACACATAGGACCCTTTAAGACCCATACAAACCATTATTATATATTAAAATATCCTATGACACATTCATCTATCTTAGCTTTTGTTAATACATATGTGAACCCATTGTTGCCCACAAGAACCCTTAAGACATACTAGTATCAATTAATGTAACCTAAGATACCTTAAACCACTTATCATGCGTCTACGAACCATTAACATTGTTGGACCATTATACATGTCCCTTATGACATTTTAAGACATCTATGACCCATTCAGATCATCAAGACCCATTAACATACCTTAGGTTGTCTTAGGACACATTTATGTACATCCCAGATTTAATTAATTTATCATACAAGGATCATCCACTAATGAAATGTAGGACCCCTTAGGACCTCTTATGTTACCCCCGACCCCTTAAGACACATATATATACTTGACTCATTGTTACCCACGACCCCTTAAGATGTAGTCTAGGACCATGCTTATATTGCACCTACAACCCATTAACATTCTAGGACTCTTATCTAGATCCCTTATGAAATCTTAAAACAAATATAAAACCTTAGGACCCCCAAGACCGATTAAAAAAATTTAGGATGTCCTAGGACTGGACTTAGACCACTTATGATGTTCTACAACCCATTAATATTATTGGACCATTATACATCCCTTATGATATTTTAAGACATATACACATGACCTATTCAGATCCTGAAGACCCATTATATATGTATACGAGGATCCATTAATGTAACATAGGATGGGCCCTTAGGACCTTTTATGTTACCTGTTGGTGTTCGAAAATGCTTATGCCACTTAGGGCTGCCAATATGCCTTGAGACTGATGTTAGGAGTGGTTAGCTCCAAGTGTGAAAGCTCTGCAAGACAACTGGACCAACTATAGGGACAAGACTGCCCTCTTCACTTTTGTCTCTGCAAAACCATGGTGGGTGCACCTAATCCAGTAACTTATGGCATTTTAGGACTTTGGACTGGATTAAACAAAGCAGATGATAGCAAGAGACTACTAAATGTTAACCAGATTCATTGAATCTCAATTGCTATTGGGTATAAAATGGCCTTATGAAGGGTATTACTACCAACAATAATACTTAAACCTTAAAAGGGTCTTTGATTAATGAGGATAGGGAAGGTAGACAAGAGCCAATCAGACATTGGACTCAACTAAATGTACTAATCCTTGATCAATGCCATTATCCATTGGGCAGACCTCACATACAAACAATGAAATGTGAACCGACTGTTGTCAAAGACTCATAGCCATAAATATAAGCATTCCAGCCCATCCACTACTTATAAGATCCTTCTGTAGACAACCAAGACTGAATCTATGTCCCCTCTAAAGTATATTTCACTTGATCCTAGATCAAGAACTAAAGACAAGAACATATGCAAAGGTAACCCTATGCGATGG
Source organism: Chamaecyparis obtusa (assembly GCA_027943335.1). Lineage (NCBI taxonomy): Eukaryota > Viridiplantae > Streptophyta > Pinopsida > Cupressales > Cupressaceae > Chamaecyparis > Chamaecyparis obtusa. Next base: position 361,220 of record BSBK01009387.1, on the reverse strand, counting down.
ATCAGAAAATCCAAGATTCACAAGAATGACACCAAGGAGAGACTTGGAAGCATGAAAAACTTATATTAAGTATAATGAGTCATGTACATGATCAAAGTAGGACAGAGATCAAACCACTTCAATAACCTGCAAAAGACTTCTAGAAATTCTATTTAGCTTACATGCAATGTGATACAACCCTGCTACAAACCCCTGGAACTAACTATAATCAGAACCTCTGGACTGATTAATATTCGAACCCTTACTCAGTCAAAAAAGCTACAACTTATACCACTAGCTGCCTTGGTAACCCAAAATAGGTTGCAACAAGCTACGGACAGCTAGGGCTAGGGTTTCACCCACCAAACCAACCAAAAATACATCAAAATTTAAAAACTCCTGGAGGGAAAACCAAGCACATGTCTATCAGACCAAGGATGATCTTCGCACTTGAGAAGAATCTCTGAGAAGGACAGGAAGATCATAAATTTACCATGCAAATCAAACTGAATAGACCTGCAAAAAGTCTCGAGCAACAAAAATTGTCCTCCCCCACACGACAAAACATTTGCAAGCAATCACCCAACTCACTGGACCACACTGCAACAATCGATGCCACCAACCAGATCAAGAAACAGCCAGAAAAACCATAAATTTTGGCTACCTCTTGTTGCGAAAACCATCTCCAAGTTTGAATTTGAATTCCAACGGTCAAGTCTTTGGCGCCCAACTCATTTTAAAACATGGCTGTTGATGATCCATCTTTCTCGGCAAATCGGGCGGCCCTTAAAGGAATCCTAGTTTACATTTATGCCTGGTCGCATGATCGCAAGACACCCTACTCACCCTTGCGATCATGCGACTGCAATCACCTAGCCACACAATGCCGATGACAGACCCTACTGAAAAGTCCTTGGTCACATTCCCTTCACAACTCTGCAACCACGACGTCAACAATAGTTGTCGCATGTTCGCATAACATGAAATTGGCTCATGTGAACATGCGACAAATTGTTGGCATCCCTTTAACAGAACCGTCACCGCTAGAACCTTCTTTTAAAATTCACGGGCTCCACACACTTTATATTTCTTTAAACAAAATCGATGGTCGTCGTTACACCGTGATGCTAAAAGTCAAGCATTTCACCTCAGTGGTATAACAACAACCACCTGATTTTTGCAGACTTGTAGACGCTCTACTTCCTTTGAAAATTGCGGCCCCACTGACAACATCCAGCTCGTCACCCTGCCGACCAATCAGAACTGAGCACATCACGTAGCAAGCGGCCCCAGTTTATCTAGCGAACTGGTGACCAAAGAACTTTCGCTAGTTTGTAAAATACTTTCCACCATCGCTAAAAAACTTAGTGATCACACGACCACTATTCGCTGAATCGCCAAATAAACTGGGGCACCGCCAAAACATTACACGAACCAGCGAACAGGAAGAAAATTTGCCAGGCCGCCATACACTTATCGGGACCACCAAACTGCTCAGACCCCACAAATGGGCCTGCTTAAGATGAAATCTACGGCTGTCGCAAAATCTCAAGGGATAAACATTGCGCAAATTTTCCATGCGAACTTACGCTGACCACTGATCCTGTTCAAGCTTTAACCGTGCTGGAAGCATGAAGAATCGAGTCCCACCGACGAACTGCCACCTCACCACCACAGACACATGTCAACTAGTTGCATGATCGCATAGCCAAAAATTGGGCTATGCGATCATGCGATAGCCAACCAAAGGCTGCCACATGACTGCCAGCAGGACCACACCCTTTCCACCAACCGGCCCCACGGGCAAGAAGTAACTAGTTGCATGGTTGCATATCAGAAAAATCTGACATGCGATCATGCGACAACCAATCATTTTGAAACCTTTGAAGACTCGGGCCCACCATCCATCGCACTTGCGCACTTAAGACCGATGAACAAGGAGTGCCGACAAAAGAGAAGAAATGCAAGGTCGAAAACATTCAAAGTTTTTACAATAGTGAAGGATCGAAAACATCCAGGGTTTTCGACGCTAGAAGACAAGTGCACAAAAGCTGGAAGGCACAAGGTTGAAAACAATGAGGGTTTTCACACAGACTAAAAACATCATGGATTTTCAAAAACACTGTGAATTTTTGACACTTAGGCATATTCTGAAATTGTTTCCTGCAGACCTTAAAACTTGAATAACTCCCTGGGTTTTGCAATTCAGCATGTGTAATTTGGACTGGAGCAAGGTGACACAATGAAGAACACAGGGTAGGACACTTCAAGAATTGCAGAGAAAAGGCCATTTTCACAAGATTTTGCATTGACAGGAAAATAGACTGACAGTGGCTCTAGTTGGGGACATGTATCTCTTGCAGATACAATGAGGACCTCAGATCTCTGGGAAGAAGCAGACCACCCACTGAAAAAATATAGAGACCTCAAAAAACACAAGGAACAGGCCAGGAAAGAAACACACAACAGGAAAGGTAAAGATATTTACAGAATGTACATTTTTTACAAAAAACCTGCAGCAACAAACAAGAGTCAACTCCTGCCTCTGTCAAAAACCTGATTTTCATTTCTTCCTTCATGAGGCACACCAGATATTCTATTTTCATTTGTTTCAACAAGTGTGTCAACGTGTTCTACCAGCATATCAGGAAGAACAAAGTAGCTTTCTTCACAATGCATGTAAAAGTTTTTGGCACTCTCTCCATCTTGCTCACTATGAAAGTATGATTCAGCATGCCAATGATCAGTATCATCAGATAAGAACATGTTCTTCTCTACTGACTCATGAATGCTATCAATTGGAAACACAAAAAACTCATACTCAGCCTATAGAAAGGCCTCATTCATACCTTGACTTTGTGTTTCCACAGGTGTAACCGGCTCGACCTTGAATGAATAATCAGACTGATACCCACAGATGGAAAATGGGCATCCTGATTCAACTGAGTCTGAGACCTCCACATGTTCTTCAAACAAAGGATTGATAACTCCATGCAATGCACCATGTTGAACATCATGACAAAAAATGAGTTGATAATCATCATAGTCTTCATCATATAAAGTGTTAGTGAACACTTTAAACTCACTACCCATTTTAGGATTATTTAATAACCCATCACTTAAATATTCATGTTCAAACTCACTGACATCACAATCTATTATCACTTCTTTATCTTCATACTCCTCACTGAAGGAGTGTTCACTTTCACCATTACTTTCTTCTTCCCATGATGCATCTGATTCATATGAGGATACATCAACATCACTGCCTTCATCATCCTCACCTGAATAACCACTGAAATCACATTCAGACATCTCTAAATGAATGGAGGATCCTGCACACCTTGGTTCTGATTCCTACTCACTGCCACAATCTAAATACTCCTCTGACAAAACTTCATCAGAAGAAGTACCCTCAACATTAGATATGGGTTTCTCTAAAATACAACTTGTATTCCCTTTTTGCTGATGATCCTTTTGCAACTCATTCCATTCATCATCATCAGCAAACTCCTCTAAGAACAACCACTTGAATTCCGTCAAAGAAGAGATGCATTTTGGGGGCAGATTTAGATACCAATTAGATGCAACCCCTTTGAGGGATCTCCCAAAAAATATCATACTAACATCCTCATCAAGAATCTGATATTCTATAATAAATCTATAGAATGCTAGGACATGCTTCACTGCTGAATCAGACCGGCAATCAAAAATAGGAATCAGACCCAAAAGCTCACCAGGGAAAAAATGAAGGGACTTTGGAAGAACATAGCTCAAAGGTCTATCCAACTTGAGGAAACCAAGCAGCCTAGACTGACTTTTCCTTTGATTATTCATTTGACTTAATGCAATACTTCCATAGAATTTTGCAGAGATGGAACTGAAAGCTTGAAGTATTCAACCTCTATTCACACCTTACTCCTTTTCCTAGTGCTTGATCATTTAATAAGGAGACATTTCAGATCCTTGATAAATACCTCAGAATCTTATAGCAGAAGACCTTTGGCTAGAAGCAGGGCAGATCTAGAGCTCACCTTGCAGCTCCATCAGGTTTTGCAAAGTAGAGTTGCCACCTCCTTGAAGAGGAAAGTAATTCTTTGTTTCTTCTTCCAACCAATACAAAACTCCACAAGTAACCACACTGTTTATCAGAAGATGCACTGATCAAACAAAGACTTTAGAGTCGCCACTCACAACTAGGTGAGAAGATGTAGCAAATGCTTTGTTTTTATATCTGACTCTTTCCAATGGCCACTAGAGATTATGATTTCCTTAACAAGATTTGTTGTTTCTCCCCAGCAGAGTCGCCATCTTGTTGGTGACTCGGATGGGCAAATCAATTTGGTCAATAAAGATTTTGACTTTACAATATAACCATAACCAGAGATCCTAACAGATATTTTTCTTTTTCATTGTTTTCCCCAGCAGAGTCGCCATCTTGTTGGTGTTCAAAAATGCTTATGCCACTTAGGGCTGCCAATATGCCTTGAGACTGATGTTAGGAGTGGTTAGCTCCAAGTGTGAAAGCTCTGCAAGACAACTGGACCAACTATAGGGACAAGATTGCCCTCTTCACTTTTGGCTCTGCAAAACCATGGTGAGTGCACCTAATCCAGTAACTTATGGCATTTTAGGACTTTGGACTGGATTAAACAAAGCAGATGATAGCAAGAGACTACTAATGTTAACCAGACATTCATTGAATCTCAATTGCTATTGGGTATAAAATGGCCTTGTGAAGGGTATTACTACCAACAATAATACTTAAAACTTAAAAGGGTCTTTGATTAATGACGATAGGGAAGGTAGACAAGAGCCAATCAGACATTGGACTCAACTAAATGTACTAATCCTTGATCAGTGCCATTATCCATTGGGCAGACCTCACATACAAATAATGAAATGTGAACCGACTGTTGTCAAAGACTCATAGCCATAAATATAAGCATTCTATCCCATCCACTACTTATAAGATCCTTCTGTAGACAACCAAGACTGAATCTATGTCCCCTCTAAAGTATATTTCACTTGATCCTAGATCAAGAACTAAAGACAAGAACATATGCAAAGGTAACCCTATGCGATGGATCAGAAAATCTAAAATTCACAAGAATGACACCAAGGAGAGACTTGGAAGCATGAAAAAATTATATTAAGTATAATGAGTCATGTACATGATCAAAGTAGGACAGAGATCAAACCACTTCAATAACTTGCAAAAGACTTCCAGAAATTCTATTTAGCTTACATGCAATGTGATACAACCCTGCTACAAACCCCTAGAACTAACTATAATCAGAACCTCTGGACTGATTAAAATTCGAACCCTTACTCAGTAAAAAAAAGCTACAACTTATACCACTAGCTACCTTGGTAACCCAAAATAGGTTGCAACAAGCTACGGATAGCTAGGGCTAGGGTTTCACCCACCAAACCAACCAGAAATACATCAAAATTTAAAAACTCCTGGAGGGAAAACCAAGCACATGTCTATCAGACCAAGGATTATCTTCGCACTTGAGAAGAATCTCTGAGAAGGACAGGAAGATCATAAATTTACCATGCAAATCAAACTGAATAGACCTGCAAAAAGCCTCAAGCAACAAAAACTATCCTCCCCCACATGATAAAACATCTGCAAGCAATCACCCAACTCACTGGACGACACTGCAACAATCGATGCCACCAACCAGATCAAGAAACAGCCAAAAAAATCATAAATTCTGGGTACCTCTTGTCTCGAAAACCATCTCCAAGTTTGAATTTGAATTCCAACGATCAAGTCTTTGGTGCCCAACTCATTTTAAAACATGGCCATTGATGATCCATCTTTCTCGGCAAATCGGGCGGCCCTTAAAGGAATCCTGGTTTACATTTATGCCTGGTCGCATGATTGCAAGACACCCTACTCACCCTTGCGATCATGCGACTGCAATCACCTAGCCATGCAATGCCGATGATAGACCTTGCTAAAAAGTCCTCGGTCACATTCCCTTCACAACTCCGCAACCACGACATCAACAATAGTTGTCGCATGTTTGCATAACATGAAACTGGCTCATGCAAACATGCGACAAACTATCAACATCCCTTTAACAGAACCACCACCGCTATATCCTTCTTTTGAAATTCGTGAGCTCCATGCACTTTATATTTCTTTAAACAAAATCAATGGTCGTCATTACACCGCGATGCTAAAAGTCGAGCATCTCACCTCAGCGGTATAACGACAACCACCTGATTTTTGCAGACCTATAGACGCTTTACTTCCTTTGAAAACTGCGGCCCCACTGACAACATCCAGCTCGTCACCCCGCCGACCAATCAAAATTGAGCACATCACCGAGCAAGCGGCCCCAATTTATCTGGCGAACTGGCGACCGAAGAAGTTTCGCTAGTTCGCGAAATACTTTCCACCATCACTAAAAAACTTAGCGATCACACGACCACTATTCGCTGAATCACCAAATAAACTAGGGCACCACCAAAACATTACGTGAACCAGCGAATAGGAAGAAAATTTGTCAGGCCGCCATACACTTATCAGGACCGCCAAACTGCTCAGATCCCACAAATGAGCCTGCTTAAGTTGAAATCTACGGCTGTCGCAAAATCTCAAGGGATAAACATTACGCAACTTTTCCATGCGAACTTACGCTGAACACTGATCCTGTTCAAGCTTTAACTATGCTGGAAGCATGAAGAACCGGGTCCCACCAAAAAACTACCACCTCACCACCGCAGATACTTGTCAACTAGTCGCATGATCGCATAGCCAAAAGTTGGGCTATGCGATCATGCGACAGCCAACCAAAGGCCGCCACATGACTGCCAGCAGGACCACACCATTTCCACCAACCAGCCCCACGGGCAAGAAGTAACCAGTCGCATGGTCGCATATTAGAAAAATCTGGCATGTGATCATGCGACAACCAATCATTTTGAAACCTTTGAAGACCCGGGCCCACCATCCATCGCACTTGTGCACTTAAGACCGACGAACAAGGAGTGCCAACAAAAGAGAAGAAATGCAAGGTCAAAAATATCCAAAGTTTTTACAATAGTGAAGGATCGAAAACATCCAGGGTTTTCGACGCTAGAAGACAAGCGCACAAAAGCTGGAAGGCACAAGGTTGAAAACAATGAGGGTTTTCACACAGACCAAAAACATCATAGATTTTCAAAAACACTATGGGTTTTTGACACTTAGGCATATTCTGAAACTGTTTCTTGCAGACCTTAAAACTTGAATAACTCCCTGGGTTTTGCAATTCAGCACGTGCAATTTGGACTGGATCAAGGTGACACAATGAAGAACACAGGGCAGGACACTTCAAGAATTGCAGAGAAAAGGCCATTTTCATAGGATTTTGCATTGACAGGAAAATGGACTGACATTACCCATGACCCCTTAAGACAATCAAGGACCACTTACGTTACCCACGATCGCTTAATAAACTCTAGGTCATATTAGGTGGACTAATAGGTCACATTAGGTCATATTAGGAAATAAGGTACATGTCTAAGTCATTTCTCTACTTAAATACCTAACTAGACCTATTAGGACCAAGTAGACCTAACTAGGACCTATTAGGATTGATTAGACAGGTATTAGATCTTTAACCAACAAATTAGTCTGACCAATTAGATGTATTAGGATCTATTAGGTCCAAATAGACCTAACTAAACCTATCTAGACCTGTTATGACAGGTAATTAGGACATACCTAATATGACCTGATTGATGTCTTATCTATACCTTAGGACCTCTTATGAACTACCCACGACCCCTTAAGACACTTCATGACTCCATGACTCCATAATAGGTTGAACATTAGGTCATATTAGGAAATAAGGTATGTCTAAGTTGTTTCTCTACTTATAGACCTAACTATCTACCTATTAGGACCAAGTAGACATTCTAGGACCAATTAGACAGGTATTAGGTCTTTAACCAACATTAGTCTGACCAATTAGATGTATTAGGACCTATTAGGTCCAAATAGACCTAACTAAACCTATCTGGACCTATTATGACCAATTAGACAGGTAACTAGACCAATTAGGACCTATTAGGACCAAAATTTAGGACCTATTAGACTTAACTAGACCTAATCAAGTACCAGGACCAATTATGACTCAATTAGAACCAGTTAGGAGGTCTAATTAGACTCAACTAGAACCAACTCAATTAGAACCAATTATGACTCTAGGACCACTTATGTTACCCACGACCCCTTAAGACAGTCTAGGACCACTTATATTACCCACAATCCCTTAAGACACTCTACATGACTCTTATCTATGTACATTATGACAGGTAATTAGGACAAGTAATATGACCCATTGATGTCTTATCTATACCTTAGGACCTCTTATGTTACCCACGACCCCATAAGACACTCCATGATTCTTATCTATACCTTAGGACCTCTTATGTTACCTATGACCCCTTAAGACAATCAAGGACTGGACTTACATTACCCACGACCCCTTAAGACACTCTAGGTCATATTACCTATCCTAATAGGTCACATTAGGTCATATTCTAGGAAATAAGGTATACGTCTTTAAGTTGTTTCTCTACTTATAGACCTAACTAGACCTATTAGGACCAAGTAGACCTAACTAAACCTATTAGGACCAAGTAGACCTAACTAGGACCTATTAGGACCAATTAGACAGGTATTAGGTCTTTAACCAACATTAGTTTGACCAATTAGATATATTAGGACCTATTATGACCAATTAGGACCTATTAGGACCAAAATTTAGGACCTATTAGACTTAACTAGACCTAACTGTACCAGGACCAATTATGACTCAATTAGAATCAATTAGAACCATTTAGGAGGTCTAATTAGATTCAATTAGAACCAATTATGACTCTAGGACCACTTATGTTACCCACGACCCCTTAAGACTGTCTAGGACAACTTATATTACCCACAATCCCTTAAGACACTCTACATAACTCTTATCTATGTACGTTATGACAGGTAATTAGGACAGGTAATATGAGCCATTGATGTCTTATCTATACCTTAGGACCTCTTATGTTACCCACGACCCCTTAAGACACTCCATGGCTCTTATCTATACCTTAGGACCTATTATGTTACCTACGAACCCTTAAGACAATCAAGGACTGGACTTACATTACCCACGACCCCTTAAGACACTCTAGGTCATATAACCTATCCTAATAGTTCACATTAGGTCATATTAGGAAATAAGGTATACATCTTTAAGTTGTTTCTCTACTTATAGACCTAACTAGACAGTCTAGGACAACTTATATAACCCACGACTCCTTAAGACAGTCTAGGACAACCTATATAACCCACGACCCCTTAAGATACTTTATAGTCCTAGATTATCTATACGTTAGGACCTCTTACATTACCTATGACCCCTTAAAACCTCTTATTATAAATTTCTGACCCCTTAAGACCTAATTAGTATGTGTCTTAGGACTCTTAAGACCTAATAAGACCACTTATGTTACCCACGACTCCTTAAGACATGAGCTATGACCACTTATGTTACCCATGACCCCTTATGTAAATGCATTTTTAGTAAATATTAAAGTTAGTCCTATGACCCATTGATGTACATGTTAGGTTTCATTAATACATACTAGGATGTCCTATGACCCATTGATGTCTTATCTATACCTTAGGACCAAGTTTATTTGTTTCCATTTTACATGCAGTTATAATGTTGTAATCAAGTGCTTAATTATTAACACTTAGCTCTTTCACATGTGATGTACATCTAGATGGTCACTCAGGGCGCACCTCAAACTCCTAACATTCATACTATTTTCCACATGGCTGACACAGAGATAGCTAGACTTAGACAGGCTATCGGTAGATCTAGTGGAGATGGTATATACAGAGACACATGTGCTACTATATTGACTAGTTTAGAGTCTATGACTAGTAGAGTGAGGGCCCACACTTCATTTACGCCTCAGGCAGTTGAGGCCATTTTTCGAGAGTTGAGGGAGGAGATCTTGGGTGATATTTCCTTGGTGACGGTTCATAGCCTCGTCTCCAAGGAAATCATCAAACAAGAGATGTTCCCACATTATGAGCATATGAGAGTGGTGAGGGCATATCAGGTCACACGCTATGTGACCCCTCAGATTGATTGTATGATTTACCCTCGACATCTTGCAGCCCATGGTCGTTATCCAAATAATGACCAAATTCCATTATACTTTGCACAACAGTTGTACGCTGAGTTCCATTTGGGACTCAGTGTCAACTATTTTGATATCCCACCTTTTTATGGTCAGGGGTTGGGTAGGGTTGCAGACCACGATCAATATCATAGGGCTGATCGAGTTGTGCAACCTCATAGATAGCTAGTTGGAGAGAGGAGTCCGACAGTGACACCAGCGATGGCTGCTATGCAGATAGGGTCATCATTGCTTCTCAGAGGGGAGTTCTAGACAGCATAGGATAGATTGCTTCTGCAGCCACATCGATCAGTTCCGATTCAGTGGGTAGATACATTTTGACTAGACTGAGTAGAGCTAGATCATCTTCTGAGGCTTCATCTAGTAGTGCTACAGGTGTGAGTGATGAGACATATAGAGCTGCTAGTCTTCCTGTGCTTGGAGAGATACGAGCATTGTCGAGTTATCAAACTACTTTATATATGGCCCTTTACTTTTTGGAGGATCTCGTGTAGGCCTATTCTCATATTGCCAACTCGCAAGGGATCCCTATACATTCAGTCAGGGAGTACATTTCACTTGCATGGGGTCCTATAGTTCCACCGACACATGATGCACCATCTACTAGTCAGGCACAACATAGTGCAGAGCATCATGCACATGATAGTGCAGAGCACTATGCACCCATAGATCACTCTATAGCTGCAGAGCTCGATATAGAGATTGGAGATGTACGCATCACCAGTGAGGGCCTAGACGCTTTTGATGAGCAGTTGCATGGGTTGGGTCAAGTGGATGTTGCCACTGGTGGCGGGTCATTTATGGATATGTTATTTCATCCACATGGTTCAGATTCTACACCACTCCCCTCGCAGCTAGTGACACCCCTACACTCCTCATTACTACAGAGGTTCGAGACCTTAGGTGGTGTGGGTGATGTAGTATCAGTTGATGATACGATGGTGCAGCACGTTGACAATCCTCCTGCTCCTGAGACTCAGGTACATATAAAAATTTCTTTTCTTTTTTATTAGGAGTTTTAGTGAATAATTAATTGTACGTGTATTAATGTTTGTTTAATGCATAATATTTTGTAGGCACAATTAGCAAAGCATGTTACCTCTAGTGTGGGTTCAGAGCATCTTCCACATGATGTGACACCTACTAGTGGTCAGGTAAGTTTTAGATATATACATGTACATGTACATGTTTATATTTCAAGTACTTTACATAATATATCTACTATGCACATGTGCATATAACCAACTGTTGTACACTAAATTTGTAGGAGTCAGTCGCTGCTTTACAAGTAGATGATACACCTACTAGTGCTCAAGTATGTTTTAAAAATATGTAAGTTTAAATATGCATTTATAATATTTTAATTATTTTGGATTATTATCATATATGCATGCATTTATATTTGTAGGGCTTAGTTGATGTCTCACAGTTAGAGGATGCTCATGGCAGTCACTCAGAGGGTCGCTCTGTTCGTATGCGCCTAGATGACTCCCTAGTTTAGGACATGTTGAACACATATTTTATTTGAGACTTAGTTTATGATTTGAGACATACATATATTTGATTAGATGATCTATGCTTAGATTATATGATATGAGACACATTTATTTAATTAGATGATATGATATGAGACACATTTACTTGATTATCTAGACGTACATATTTGATTAGATGATCTATGCTTAGATTATATGATATGAGACACATTTACTTCATATATATGATTAGATTATATAGTTTTATTCGATTAGATGATATGATTAGATTAGATGGTTTTATTCCATTAGCTGATATGATTAGATTAGATTGTTTAATTCGATTAGATGATATGATTTTTTATTATTAGATGATATATGATTAGATTAGATGGTTTTATTCCATTAGATGATATGATTTTATTTGATTAGATGATCTATATGATATATGATTTGACTAGATGATTTTATTTGATTAGATGATATGATTAGATTAGATGTTTTTATTCGATTAGATGATATGATTAGATTAGATTGTTTAATTCGATTAGATGATATGATTTTTTTTATTAGATGATATATGATTATATTAGATGGTTTTATTCCATTAGATGATATGATTTTATTTGATTAGATGATCTATATGATATATGATTTGACTAGATGGTTTTATTTGATTAGATGATCTATGATTTTATTCAAGATTAGATGATATTAGTTTGATTTGTTTGAAAGATGATATATGATATTTGATTAGATGATTTATTTAGATGATATGATAACTAATTTCATCATTTTTTAGTGTCTTAAGGGGAGGTCTTAAGGGGATCTATAATTAATATCATAAAAGATAACTTGTTAATACATGTAACTAATGTCCATAATAACTATTCTAACTAATTGTACAACTAACACATGTCATACTTGTAATATAACTAATTTCATCATTTTTTAGTGTCTTAAGGGGGGATCTTAAGGGGAGATCTTAAGGGGATCTATAATTAATATCATAAAAGATAACTAGTTAATGCATGTAACTAATGTCCATAATAACTATTCTAACTAATTCTACAAAGTTAACACATGTCATACTTGTAATATAACTAATTTCATCATTTTTTAGTGTCTTAAAGGGAGGTCTTAACCTGGGATCTATAATTAATATCATAAAAGATAACTAGTTAATACATGTAACTAATGTCCATAATAACTATTCTAACTAACTCTACAAAGTAAACACATGTCATACTTGTAATATAACTAATTTCATCATTTTTTAGTGTCTTAAGGGAGGTCTTAACCTAGGATCTATAATTAATATCATAAAAGATAACTAGTTAATACATGTAACTAATGGATAATAACTATATTCTAACTAATTCTAGAACTAACACATGTCATAAGTAATATAACTAATTTCAAGCATACATAAAATCTTTAACTAAAATGAAATCTATAAAAATCATTGAATAATCAAAGTATATGTATAAAATTCTATATATTAAAACCATTGAACCATCAAATAGGTTCATCATATATCAACAAATTATAGCCTATCATATGTTTAAATATATAAACAAAGCATAATGAAATTTAATCCATAGATATCAAATAGGTGCCAACACAACAAATAAGTATACATGTATTAAAATTTTTAGACCAACTCAAGTGGTTCAGACCTTTCATGGAGAACTTGTAATATTCTCTCATGATCCTCACTATCTAGTCTCCACTTACGACGTCCTCGTTGAGATTTAACTGTATGAAGACAAATGGATGTGGCAACTACTAGGTGACTATATTGGAACACCTTATTGTCTGGTTCGTAATCAACAAAGTGAATACCATGTTGAATTACTTTGATTTGTTTGAAATATGTTCCCTCTAAAACAACTGAACCTACAAGTCACATATTTTAACAATATATAAATTTAAACAAACTCAATTTGAATTTTGTTAAAAGTTTGAAATTTAAAATTTACAAATTGAGTTCAATATATTGATGTAAACTAGATATACAAACCTATGGGGAACAACATTCCATCACTTTCTTCAGGTTCAAGTAACTTCATCCTCTCTGCAGTACAATGTAGTAAATAATAATCAACTCCTTCTACATTTCCACTCTCAGCAATCACTACAAAGACATCTCTTGCACAATAAATTTTTATATATATGTGTGTGAGATCTTAAAATAAATACTTAGTTCAATCTATAGATCTATCTATATCTACATGATCTATACATGTGCAACTTAGTGTACCATATAATGTGAAATTTATATATATACTTACCAATTTTGACCAATCCTAAGATATGATCATAATCAGTAGAAATCAAAGGAACATCATCGAAGTTTTCATCTTCGTCTCTATCAAATGTATCAGTAACAACTAGTGGCACTAGATTCCATGCACCCACATATCCACGATCTTTATTGATACATTCCTCATAATTGTTAGCAATGCAATGACAACAAAAGCATGAGTAGTCCCTAGTGTTCAACATCCAATTGCGACAATTCGTACTCATAACTCAATGCAAAGATCGCGTCTTTTCTATCCTATTGCAACCATGCATAATTTTTCTATCCACACCTGAACAAATGCACATATATTTAATACATTCTATATAAATATAATTTGAATAAAAAATATCATTAAAATTTTAAACACTTTCAAATAATTAAAAAATGTGTGCATACCTTTTATCTCCCAAAATTTTCTATATGGCACCACCTGAGTCAATCCTGATGACGCGTCATTCTCATTTGGTGTGAAATGTGTCTTGCACCATTCAACCACATCATGTGCATTTTTTATATGCACTCCCTTATAATTCATTTGATACTTTCGTATAGCACGTTTGATGCAAGCTCCGACACCATCATGTTCACCTTTTCCATGTCCACTCTCAAAGAAACTCCAGACATGTGGTATGTTTTCATTACGATGATATCTACATAGTGCATAAAATGGTCTTGATGATTTAAATTGCGTAGCACATCCATCTGACCAAACATAATGTTTATCAATTTTTATACCTCTTTCTTTCACATTTGCAAAAAACATCTTGAAGCAGTGTTCCACATAAAGAATGTCATGCTCTTTATCATCACTTATATAAAAATGATATTCCTTCTTGATGACTCGTGCTTCAAATGTTCTCTCGATACCATCCAAATCTAATTGTGCATGTCGATAACACACATGTACCATAATAGTAATTTTCTTTGAAAAATAGTATTCTGACTGAATTGCCTTTTGATGAACAAAAGAATAATTTTCTGCAAAATCAACAACTGATACAATAGTTCCAAGTGGGAAATTGTCTCTCAGTGTTTGAAATTGTTGTGCTTGCCACTTTGCAAAAAAAGTATGATGAATGTAGGGTTGAATCAATTTTTTAAATTTTTCTATAAAAACTCCAACATTTATCTCCTCTTCAACATATTCTAACCTTTTGGATTCTTTCCCAAATTTTGTTTCATTCTTTACATATTTGTAACTCTTGCAATTTACCATCTTTGTTACATCAATATCTTTATTTTTCAAAGGAAAAAGAGACAAATCGGCACATGTTTGACATATTCCTTTTATGCAATTTATTTGTCCAGCTACATCATCTCTTTTGTCACATAAAATGGATGAGATGAACACACTTCATCTAGTAGGAGGAGCCTTTTCAAAACCATAAGTGTCTTCTACAAACTTTCGAAAAACTTGATAGTGGAGATCAAATTCAATATGATAACGACAACAAGTTTCAAATACTTTATTTGTCCTGATATAATATGGCTTCAATCTTCCAAACAAAGTTTGCCCAATCTTTATATTAGGATTTGAACTACAAAATGACACATACATTTCATGTTGTGTTGTGTCCAACCAATGTTTCGTATGATATTCATATTGATTAGCTGGAATTCTATGTCTGATAACATCTCTAGTGTTTGATGAAGGATGTGTATTATCATTCCAAAATGATGTGATCAAATTTTTTGTTTCTTCATCAATCCTATCAGAATGAGGAGATCTACAAATGATTGCCCAATTGCCTTCCAAGGTGCTATCATCCAAAAGTATTCTCTTATTAACATATTGTGATATTGTTTTCCTATTAAAACCAATGTGAGATGAAACTGAAGATATATTTCTTTTTCATCTCATACTGTTACCTACAATGGATGTCAACATAACTTTTCTTGTAATGAACTTATCTATAGTCTGAGATCGCTTCCCTAACTGGTTCAAATCTTTCTTAAGATTTTCAATCATATCAGTTTGCAGGTCAACAACTTTTCTCTTCTTTGATGATGTGTCTATACCCAATAATTTTAATGCCCCTTCCAACTTTTTGTCTATAAGTATAAGTGAAAGCAATTGAGCTTGTTCAACTGTTTCAAAATTATCAAATTTACCCAATATTTCTCTTGCTATCATTTTCATTGATCTCTTCTTAGCAAGACTTAATTGTTGAGCATTAGCAAGTGATCTCAAAGTGTCCACATTCATTGTAAGTAAATGATCTAAGTTTCTATAACTAATATTTTTCTTTACACTTTGAGCTAAATTTAAAAGTTCATTCATACCAGTAGGAGCACGTGATGTTGACCCTTCTCCAACATCAATTATTTGAGCCTCTCTAGGGAGTAATTCTGACCCTTCTTTAATGTGCAATTTTTCGACTTGACTTGACCCTCCTACTTCAGCTTGTCTTTCAGCTTCTTTAGTTTTATGATAATATGCCAATGCAGCTTCACGATTTCTTTGTTCAGTACTGGGTGACCTTTTTCTAGAAGATTTACTTTGTCTTCCCTTCTTGTTCCCCATTTTTTCGAGCTCCAAAAAATGTCTTCCACAAGATCGTCAACAAAAATTCATTCTTCAAAAAATGCCTTCAATAATAGAAAATGCGAATTTATTAATTGTGATTTGATGTAAAATAGAAATGAAAAATTTTACTTTTATACCATTTTAAAAAAATTTAAAAAAAATATTCTAATGGCTGACTTGGATGCTTCGTGTGAAGTACCCCTGGGAAAAATTCTGACCACCAGAATTTTCACTCAGGGGGCTTCGTGCGAGGGGTCTTCACATGAAGACCCTCAGGTGGCTTCGTGAGAAGATTGTCTTCGCACGAAACCAAAAAAAATAAAATTTGCTCTTAGAAAACAACTCAACTGCAGAAAAATGATCTTTCGGGGCCTAAAATAAGAACTAAACAAGATGATTTTTTCAAACAAATGATGTCAAAAGATGCTATTTAGAATAAGCTTTCTAATGAATATAATTTTAATACATATTGAATTTATTATCACTTTTAAATATTACTTTAACTAAACATAGGTTGTTTGGTCATTCAACAACCTGTCTCTTCACGACTTTGGGAAAAATAGTAAATGATAAAATTTTTTTTATGAAAAATATGTATGAAAAGCGTATTTGTGTTACCTTTCTATTAAAAAAATAAATAAAAAATTTCGATATAACTAGATCAAGTTAGAGCAATCCAAGTGACCTTATGTCTAGATTATAGTTACTGTCACTTTAAAACTTAATAAACTATGAAATATTGATCCAAAATGAATAAAACCAATTGCATCCTTTAGATATTGAAGTTAAAAATATAATCTTGAAAGAATTACATCATTATCATATTTTAAAAAATTTTTATGCTAATCCAAGTGACAGTACCTCCTTAAAAACATAGTTTTTTCATGCAAATCACTTTTAGAAGAAGGAAAAATGAATTTAAATGATTTTTTTTAAAAAAAAATAAAAAAATTTAAAAACTAAAAACAAAAATCTAAAAGATTGTAGTTTACATCATCTTCAAATTCCTAATAGTTTTGCGGCAACATGTGTTTGAAAGTGAGATTTTTTCTCAAAATTGTGATCTCTGTGTCAAAGTTGGCCAAAAAGTGAGACACACTATTGTGGGACCACCTGCATATAAATATGAGATGCACCCATTGTATTTGGTATGAAAGTTGATATAAAGTTGTCATAAGCAGAGTAGAAGTGTGCGAAGAGTTTATAAGATGTATTAGAGCTTTACAAGAGGTCAAAGCATTAGCACATCAAAGGAACTGATCTGACAAGCAGTGTCATAGTGATAGTTCATCCGGCAGATATAGTGTGTATCTGAGATCATAAGGTTGTAGCCTTCACCACTTGATTAGTGAGCTCTAGGACAGTACGTCCACTCCCCTAACAGGGACTATTGTAAAAGACTCCTAACAGGGTCCGACCCTTGACAAGGTCCATTGTACTTAATACATTGTAAAGCAACTCCTAATAGGGTTAAGGATCTTCTAACAAGGATCACTAAACACTAGTACAAAATATTAGTGGGTGTCAATTCCCACCGGGGTTTTTACCTATTGGGGTTTCCCCGTAACCATATTGGTGTTATGTGTTGATTTCATGTTTATGTTTACGTGGATGTTCATTCAATACTTAAGCATTTAAGTTCAGTTTAAAGATTAAGTAAAAAGATAAATATATAGTGAACACTGATTCACCCCCCCTCTTAGTGTTCCCATTCCTAACAATTGGTATCAGAGCTCTGGTCCTCAGCATAGAAGTTTAACCACTTAAAGAGATCATGGAAAAAGTAGAAATGAAACATTTGAAAAGAAATCTGGAAGCTGCTCTTGAAGACTTGGACAAATCTGAAAGAGAAACTGAAGAACTAAGGGAAAAACTCAGTGGTGCTCAATTAGTCATCAAAAGGCTAAGGAAAGATTTGAAAGAATGCTCTACCAGTGATCTAGGGAAAATGGTCAAGAAGTTGAATGAAGAAAATAAATCTTTAAAAGATCAAATTGAAGAATTTGATGATAAGCTGACTAACAATCAAGAAGTCTATGATGAACAGGTCAAAAAGAACCTTCAACTAAATGAAGAATTGAGGCAAGAAAACATGGAAATCTTAGAACTAAGAAACAACAAGGAAAGCTTGGAAGCTGAATTGAAAGAGGCTAATAATCACATTGATAAATTACACACTAGTTCTGATTTAATAGAATCTCAGTTATATGCAAGAAGAGCTAAAGGAGATACTAGCTGCATTGGATACAATGAAGCACAAAATCAGATTGATAACATGTGAACAAGAATGAATGCACCAGAAGACACCTTAGATGCTAAAGAGACTAGAAGTCAGACCAAGGATCATACTAAACCACCTAAGGATGAGTGCAAGCCTATAGACCGCACTTGTTATGCATGTAACAAGCATGGACACATAGCAAGGAACTGTACAGAGGTAAGAGATTTCAATGGTTATTGTTATTCATGCAATAAATTTGGTCATAGAGTTGTGAATTGCAAAATAAGCCAAAATAACAGAACTCATAATCAAAGAATTCAGAATCAATCAAATGTAAGGTCTCAGAATGTTACATGTTAGATATGTGACTATAATGGTCACTCAGCTAAACAATGTAAGATGGTGACCCATGTCAATGCGCTGAGGAACATAAGGCCTCCAGTCATTTTTCACTCTTGTAACAAGGTTGGACATATCTCAAAGTTCTGTAGATCAAGGACGCAAGGTCAGGAAAGCCCTAAAAAGCTCGAAGAACCAGTTTTGGATCCTGAAAGAGAAGTCATTTTTGTGAAAGCTTCAAAGGATGCGAGCTTGATTTGGTTAGAAGAAAAGAAGGACAAAGTTGATGAGTATGTATTGGATACATCCACAGTGGATGCACCCTCTACATCTGGATGAATGGCCCTCAGGGTCATAGGGGGAGCTAATTTAGATCTAGACCCCTGTGTGGCTGGTATACTACTCTCTAAGTATGAGCCTTTGGACTTAAGCTTTTGGAGACTAAAGAAATCTTTGTGCAAGAGCGCACTAGCTGATTCTTTGAAGAATGGAAGATAGAAATTTCTAAGTGACAACTTGGTTTATGCGGCAAGCATTAATGGCAGAATTTTCACTTTAAGTACACATAAAGCTTTTTGATTACTTATTACATTCGAACTCAGAGAAATTGGAGAGTAGAAAGAGCTTTAGAAATTATTGTGAAGACTTGTAGATTGATCTATCAGTGATTAGCAGTTCATTTGATCGGTAGCAGAAACCCTAGTTCATTGCGCTAATTCAAAAATCTTCAGATTATCTCAGAGAACTTTGGAAAGCAATAAATCAAGTAAGTGATGGCCACTCCCATAGTATTTGATGTTGCAGAAAACAAAAGATATATTTTTAAGAAGCATCCATTTAAGTCTACCCTAGATAACTTAGAGGGAGCATTCTCTCACACACCTATGGGCGTTATGCATGTCGAAGACATTAGGGCATACATTTACTGCAAGAAGGAACTAGTAGGATTGGATAGACTAAGGGCGCACATGGAAACCATGCTAAAACCAAACAAAACCTTCTTGGATGAATATGTGAAGTGGAAAGATCACCCTATAGTGGAGTATGCTACGACATATGAGTTTTATGAGACAAAATGGATTAAAATACTTTTGAGCAGAATTCATGATGACCTGTTTTGGATAGGTGATGTGCCAATAAGAATCACTAGTGACCTAATTTATGAGATGACATGCCTATCTAAGTCTGGCACCATCCTTCTTGTGGTCAAGGATGTCAAAAAAATTGTTGAGCAAACATGTAAGTCAAGGAGTGATAGGCGCGGGATGACAATTGAGCCTATTGAGCAAGCTGACATCAAAATGATGTCCATGATACTTGGATACAAGTTTTAACACACTAGTAGGGTGAATAGTGTGTTTGCAGCCACAATTCTAGCAGCCATCAGACTTGTGAAGGAAGATGGTGAATTCAATCTGTGTGAGATCTTGCGTGCACAATTGATTGATAACATTAAGGCAATCAAGCATGATAAGACCAAGATATTCAGGTTTGGGTCTTTGATCATTTACATGTACCTTCATATAGTTGGGAAAGTATCAGATTTGTATTTGGACAAGTCCATTCCAACCATGCCACAGATATCTAACAAGGCATCCATTGAGAGCACATTGAGAGATTACATGACATTTGAGTTGAAGACCTTCAGGGCCAAGATGCAAATGAGGTACATAATTCCAGAGAACATTGTTGAGAAATACAAGGATAGTATTTGTTTGATGGTTGAAACAGATACAACATGCATGGAGGCAGTTGTACCTAGAACAAAGTGGATTCATCCACTTGGTTATGAAGTATAGGAACAAGTTTTAGAAGCATATGCTCAAGTATTGCTTTCAGTTCCTACTGACCCTAATGAGCCAAGGTGGGGAACTTGTGAGGAAAAGACAAGAGAGATTGATGCTAAACTAAACAATGCAACAATAAAAAGAAAGGTTGCCAAAGTCACATCAGAGATCTTGAGAATACATGGAGTATCTCAAGTAGAACTAGACAAAGCAAAGGAACAAAAGATTGCTTTGGAATTAGAGAGCATAGAAGCAACAAAGGCAAAATCATATGATCCCAAGTTGAAGAAGGTGAAGATAGAGAAATATAATGTACAAAAGGATAGAATTGATGATATTCCCTCTGCACCCAAGGAAACCATTGACCCTACTACTCCTCCAGAGTATAAGGTATTACCAAAGAGGAAGAAAGAGATCAGCACTAGTCATCCATGCTCAAGAGTCACAAGAAATAGAAGAAACTCACAAGCACCTCCTTACGTAAGTTTCAAACCTAGTCTCAGTGTGCTAAGTGCAAGAATAATTGATTAGGGAAGAATTGATCAAGTATGGAAGTTTTATGAAAAATATAGTGAAATAGACAAATCTGAGATACATAGTATGATAATCAAACACATGTTGAAGTTCAAGAAGACAGTCTTAGAACTTAAGACTATGATCCCTAATAAGGTATGGAACATTCTAGAATTCCTAAAGAGACAGGAAATAGAAGAAGATCTATGGATAAGAGAGAAGATCTTAGATGAAACTCTTCTTGTATGCGAGCTAGAAGAGAAGAAGTTACTGCTAGATCTGGTGAAGCCTCACCTCAGGACCAAGGCAAGAACATTGAATATAATGGACAAAAACTATGAATTAGTTTCCAAAGAAATAGAGAAAGCCTTTGAGAAGGTCTTTATGAACATGCACATGTATCCACCTATTGCGCCCAAAGCACAAGTACCCTCAAAGGAAGTCAAAGTGGTAGAGCCCACTGATGCATCAATAACAGGTCCTCAGAATTCAACGCCTATAGTGGAAACATAGTCAGAGGCAGATAAGTCTGCACCCATGACAGAGTCACTCAAGGACAACACCATTATCATTGATAATGTAGAGATAGCCATGGCGGCCACTGACACCGAGTTATATAAGTTTGAAGAAGATTTTGTGAGCACACAAGAAGCTGAAATCTTATGCAGCAGTACACCTCCCACTCATCAAGAAGAAGTATTGATTAATGATGAGAAAGAAGAATAAAAGATGGAAGAAAAAGAAATAGAAAAAAAAAATAGAAAAAGAGGAAGAAAAGAAAGAAGAAGAAAAGGTAAAAGAAAGTGAGAAAAAGGATGAAATGTCAATAGAACTAATCAAGGGAAACAAGAAGTGATGGATAGTACTCCCATCACTCCTTCAACAACATTGTTGTCAAGTTTGACACCTAACACATCCAGTTTGGACTCATCGAGAGAAGAAGATCTAATAAAATTTAGCGTCCTAGCCATGGAAAAGGCCAAAGAAAAACAAGTGATGAGGAATCCCCTCCTAGTAGAATCAGTAAACATTCTGAACAATTTGTTGCCAGAGGACAATAAAGTGTCAAAGATACACTCTGTTGATGATGTGAGTATAGTCATCTCACATTTCAAAAGTAATTTCTCAAGCCTTGAAGAATCTACATCCCTAGTTGCAGAAGAAAAGTATATGAAGAAGAGGTTCAGTGAATTAATGAGAAACTTTTCACTTGACCTAAGCTCACTCAAGACTGGTCAAGCATCCTTAAAAGATTTTGCAGATCAAGGAAGAAGAATCATTGCAGAATGCATGGATCAGGATAAGCTTATTGATGCCCATTTCAAGAAAATAAAAGAGGTAGAAGCTATGATTGAGCAAGTGAAGAGTTTAGTGAAAGACACATCCACAGATGTAAACATGTGTAATAATGTATACCAAGGGAAAATAGATAAGATTGAGAAGGTAGAAAAAAAAATGTCAAAGACCAGGGCAAGGAAAACACAGCTCAGGAATACTCTTGCACCCTCATTAGATATATTCAATCAGAACATCAAAGACATATATGCCACAATAGTAACATATGATCATGGTCCTAGCACTGACTTGGAGAAGATGGAGAAGCTGCAGTATGCACTATGCACCCATCTCTAGATAGTAAACTCTTTGATCACATTTTGGAAGAAGGAGATCCAAAACCTCAAGATAGCATATCTGGATGTTTTCCCTCAGTGAGCATGTGTAAATATAGTTTTTGAAACACCTTTGTCATTAATGTCAAAGGGGGAGTTGTGTATAGAATATGGATCATAATATGTATAGGGAGATATAAGTATAGAAGATAATTTTTTTTTTGTATTAAGGACAGTTAGCAACTTGGCCATATTCCTTTGTTGCCATCAATGAAAAAGAGGGAGATTGTTGGAAAGTTGGCTATACTAATGTATATGACTTAATATAGTGTTGTCATTATGGCAAAAAAATAATATAGCAGTTTGGAGTCAGCGCACTTGATGAGAAGATCATAAATTGGTTAAGCATTGAAGACTGGACAATGTACAGAGTTCTTGCAGCTCAGAGCATTAGCGCATGTGCATACGATTGAGTTATGGTGTGTGCCCTAGAAGTTAATTTAGTTAGACTATATTCATGCTTGGTCTATGAGCACATGATCAGATATGCAAGTATGAGAAAGATACAAGTAGTTGAAGTTGCACAACCAGTGTGTGCCAGTGAAGAACAGAGTAAGTAGCCGACTATTAGCATTTTGAGTTGTGATCATAATCTAATGATGTAAAGGCTATGCGACTATTGTAATTAGGTTTCCGACATATGTATATGTTTGTTTGTAAACACGCTTAAGCCAATTTATTTGGAAGTGTTGTATGTAATAGGTCTAAGGGCCGACCTAGTTGTTTATTTTGTATGCGCATATAAATATGAGATGTGCCCATTGTATTTGGTATGGAAGTTGATATAGAGTTGTCATAAGTAGAGTAGAAGTGTGCAAAGAGTCTATAAGATGTATTAGAGCTTTGCAAGAGGTCAAAGCTTCAACGCATCAAATGAATTGATTTGACAAGTAGTGTCACAGTGACAGTTCATCCAGCAGATATAGTGTGTATTTGAGATCAGAAGGTTGTAGCCTTCACCACTTGAGTAGTGAGCTCTAGGATAGTGCATCCACTCTCCTAAAAACACTACTACATTTGGGGCCAAATTTTGACATAAGCTTCTGATGGGTAATTTTTTATTATGAATTTGGTGTTTTTTTTGTAGTAGGCCCCGATGGTGTTGGTATTTCGATGGGTGTTTAATTGACCATCAAAATTCCAACAAATTTGGGGTATAGATGAAAAAAAAAGTGAAACGACCTCATCATTTTTATTTCGATTGGATAGAGAAGGAGCAAAAGCTGTGCGCAGGAGAAGGTGTGTGATTTCTTCATCTTTCGAGCCTCTGGCATCATATTCGAATGCATTGCATTTTATTTGATCATGAATGCTCTCTGAAATGACCGCATTCTACTGGTGTTGTGCCCTAGCCCGTGCTTTAACTCTATTATTTGATGTTATTGGTGCTTGTGCTCAAGAATATCCATTTTTTTAAAATGTTGACCGTGGTTATCAAATGGACAACCCGTGAGCTTCTAGCTATGCGCCATTTGTATATTTGATAGCTTAGGGCATCAAATGTATATTGTATCATTGATAGTTGAGACTTTGTTAAAAGGAAATAGGACAAAGAATAATTTTGATTTAGTCTCTATTTTGATCCCTAAGTGGCTTACAACCCTAGAGAAGTATATGTAGATTTACGGATGTAGTTGCAAGATACATAGTAGTCGATAATTCACAAGAAATCTATGCATCCAATTTGACTAGCAATTAATACAAAGAAATAGGGTCCTCTAATGGTGCAATCATCCAGACCTTGACTGTCCCCTCAACTAGTGACCCTTCAAAACTAGGTTATCATGCAATCAGTGAGTGATCCTTCATTCTCCTAATGAGCTTCTAGCTAGGCACCATTTGTATATTTGATAACTTAGGGAATCAAATGTATATTGTATCATTGATAGTTGAGACTTTGTTAAAAGGAAATAGGACAAAGAACAATTTTGATTTAGTCTCTCTATTTTGATCCCTAAGTGGCTTACAACCCTAGAGAAGTATATGCAAATTTACAGATGTAGTTGCAGGATACATAGAAGCTGATAATTCACAAGAAATCCATGCATCCAATTTGAATAGAAATTAATACAAAGAAATAGGGTCCTCCAATAGCGCAATCATTCAGACCTTGATTGTCCCCTCAACCAGTGACCCTTCGAAATTGGGTTATCATGCAATCAGTGAATGATCCTTCATTCTCTTGGTCTGCCCTGCATCCTAACATATTGGAAATACACAATATAATGATAACAAGTCTTTCACAATCCCCCTTCCCTCAGGGAACACTATCAACCATCCCTTCCACATATCATTTCACTTTTTTATGAGTGGATTGTGTAGGACTAGTTAACATCAAACAAGGAGCAAACTCCTCAACGCATCTTGGAAACCATTGAATTCAATAATAAATGAAACTTAACACCAACACTATTCCTTCCATAGTTGCAGGATACATAGCAGTCGATAATTCACAAGAAATTCATGCATCAAATTTTTATAAGGATATCTTACTAATCAATAGGAATTTTCTTGAGATGACCAATGATTATGCATTTTGATGGCAGTGTGCTAGTTCAAAAGGATAATATAAATCTGAAACAATTTTTTCTAATTTTCTCAAACTATAAATGTGGTTAAAGGGAAAATATTATGTGGAAAACCCACAAACCAAGCTAGCAAATGATTATACATCAAATTATTCCTATATTCATTCAAGTATTGCTATGCTTCAGCTACCTGACCTTTGAGCTTCATCTAGAGGAATGTGTAGCTTTAAGATAGAGTTACTTCTTGGGCCTTACAATAGGGTGGAATATGATCAAGATTTGTTTAGACTGTATCTTTGTTAGTCCCATTGTTAGGTTCTTATAGTTCATGGTTTGAATCTATTATGGTTGTGTAAGGTATTTGTAGATGCTTTTTCTAACATAATTATTGGACACCATGATTGGAACAACTGTTTGTTGGCTATTGTACACATGAATCATATCTGTCAATGGTTCTTTGTGTTCAAGAATTTGTTGATCAATCTTTGAGATTTATTGTCCCACCTTTAAAAGAGTGATAAAAGATATAGTGAGTGCTATCTTTTCCAAGTGTTTTGTGGGTGCCATTATCTTCTAGGAGTAATTGCTAGGACCAAATTATGTTCTTTGCCTCTAGTAAATATTGCAGACACAATCATCTTCTTGGTGAAGGGTTGCTTCCATCCCCATGAGGCACTATTTCATGGTTTCCATTCCCTTGTAGTATAGTGAACCTAGTTTAATACAAGTGTGCACTATTTTGGGATCCATAATTTATGGCCCCTACACTGTGGTTGTTAACCTAAGATAGACCTACCTTTGCATATAATAAGAGGCCAACATGAAACAAACATCTAGAGGTTAGGGGGTTGTTCCCTGTTCATAATTTAAAGTGCTAAGTGATGATGGGTATATCGTGTAATTCATACCTAGTGTGTCTCTTTCTTTCTCTCCACATTTCACATTAGGAGTATATGCTATAAAATACTAATGAAATCAACTATTGGTCAAATCTAATCAAAATTGCAATATAAAGATTAAAATAGATCTTGAAGAAATATGGGAACCATTTTTGACAAATATTG
Source organism: Chamaecyparis obtusa (assembly GCA_027943335.1). Lineage (NCBI taxonomy): Eukaryota > Viridiplantae > Streptophyta > Pinopsida > Cupressales > Cupressaceae > Chamaecyparis > Chamaecyparis obtusa. Next base: position 334,603 of record BSBK01009387.1, on the reverse strand, counting down.
TACAAATGAAGAGAATACTCCAAAGAGGAAATGCTTCAATGTGGAACAATTGAAGGATAATATTTTACTTTTATATTCACATCTGCAATGTTTTTGATATATTTCTGAGATAACAAAACCATAGAAAGAATATCATATAGAAGAAAGTAAAGAATAATGATCATACTTTGAGATATTGTAGAAACTTAAAGGAAAGAATGCTTGGTGGGGTTATCATGCAATTAGTGAGTGATCCTTCATTCCCCTCTTCCAATGACCCTTCAAAATCAGGTTATCATGCAATCAGTGAGTGATCCTTCATTCTCTTGGTCTGCCCTACATCCAAACATATTGGAAATACACAATACAATGATAACAAGTCTTTCAAAATCCCCCTTCCCTCAAGGAACACTATCAACCATCCCTTCCACATAGCATTTCACTATTGTATGAGTGGATTGTGCAGGAATAGTTAACATTAAACAAGGAGAAAACTCCTCAACACATCTTGGAAACCATTGAATTCGATAATAAATGAAACCTAACACCAAGACTATTCCTTCCATTCACTTCTACCAAGAATAAAACATTTAATCCATTCAACATTACATATAATCATTAGACAGTTACATTTCTTGACTGTGTAGAGGAACAGTCACGACCAAAATGATCAAAACTACTTTCACCTTTGCACAAGCTATTCCAAACTTCAAGTAAAATGAGAAATATGATATATCAAATCATTCATATTCATAGTAACCATTCGGAGGATCATTTTGTCAATGAACCCATTAACTGTACCCCTACGATAGAGAAAGGAAACCTCAAAATAGAGAAAGGAAACTTAGTAAAACCAGTCTATGCTACTGTTTGTGAGGGAAACTTAGTCATGTAATACCCTAAAATTGGCACCTATTAATTTCAACTAATTTTGGTGCATTTTTCATCAATTTTACATCTCCAAAGTCCTAGTTTCCTAGGAAATTTTCTCTCTCCTACTAGACTTAATTCGACTTGATGTCAATTGCAAAGACCATAAATTGCATTAATCAAATATCAAAATTAATTCCTAAAGTCTTCAAATTTTATTAGCTAAATTACCCCTATGATAAATTAATTTAATCCTAAAGTCCTAAGTACTTGGAATTAAATTAAACCCACCCCATTTGGCTAATTACCAATAAAAAGGAATTAATAATTACTTGTTATTCGAATGGACACTCCTTTTTGAATTAATAATTCATAATATTCTAAGGGTCACCTGTGTGGCATTTTCCATTTTTTTATTAAGTAATTTATGCATTTTTGTCTCAAATGGGAATGAAGAGTCAGGAGTTTCAAATCAAGAACCCCTTCATTCTCTTCTCGGGCTTTTCTATTTAATGGACCTATTTTCTTCATTCAAGGGGAGGAATTTTTGAGGGTAATTGAACTATAGCACTTTTTAGTCTCACTTTACTTTCAAGCTTTTAATTTGCAATTAGATTAAATTATCATTTAGCATAGTATTGCATTCTCATATTAGATTAATTTGCTTACATGCTCATAGTTTAATATCATTGCTATTTCCAAGTTCTTAGAATAATTTGCATATTTCTTTCAAGCTATTTAGAATAGTATCGTATTTCTTTCAAAATATCTTAGATTAAATTGCATTCATTTAGTTCAATTTCAGTTTGCTTATCTTCATAGCTCTTGGAAAATCTTCCATTGTAGAATCAGTCTTATGGTTGTTGTCTCTCCAATCTGAGAGCAATTAAACACCTCGTCTACATAGGAGGCAATAGGTCAATTCAATTGATGTTGTGAGATGGACAATTCATGTTCATACTTGCCATCTCATGATTGAGCAATGACTATGTTGCATTTGTGCCTGATTTAGAGGTCCACATTCAGACACACACATTTTGGTGCCCACCGTGGGGTAGAAAATCTGATTTCTGGCCTCATTCTCTTCTTTTTTGACAAGAAATTCAAGCTTTGCCATGCGTTCATACTATTTGTGTACGAATCTTCGCGCGATAATCTAGAGTGTCCCACGATATTTCACTCCCTGTAGCACTTTCTCGCGCGAGCTTTTGCGCCTTCACGTGGCATCTTGCACTTTCTCACATGCCATGGAGTACTTCCTCATGCGAGACTGGAGTACAGTGTTTTAATTTTCTTAGTTTCTATCTTTCCAATTTAAGTTTTCTGACAGTTTCCTATGTGCTGTTGTTTATCATTTCTCTATTATTTTCATAGCGTAATAGTTTTCTGCAGGATGTTTGCTGAAGAACTTAAACATACTAATGGTTTGATTGTAGGATGATAGTCAAAGAATTGCTAAAACATTGTGTTTGTTTCTTGCTTTTACTCACATAGTCTAAATAGGGCTCCGTTAAAATTTCTTGAGGATTTTCATAGTGAGTAGGGACTTTGGCTCTTCATTACATGTAGGTGATGACCATGAATGAACCTGAAATCCTAATGATCTTACTAATATGACAAATTCTTGGGGAAGTAGAGAAAGGTAGTGAATCTTTAGACTTCTATTAGCTAGGGGATTATGCTCTTCTCTCTCTGAGAGAAACAGAAACCCAAAAGCTTGTAGTTGTGGTGGAGTGAAGCTAACTCGGTGATGAATCTTCTTGATGTGTTTGGGTGAGGAAACAAGATAGAGAAGTATGCTCTTCTCCCTTTGGGAGAACCAGAAAATTTGACCCCCGAATCTAAACCAAGTCCAGTGTCACCTTTAGAGGGCCTGCCGAAAGTTGAACCTTTGGGAATGACCCAAGTGAGTACCCACCTATCGCCGGTGATTCTACCTCACTCTAATAAAGAATGTTTTGTTGAGTCTAAAGATTCCAAAACCATGTTAGCTTCCTTGTCAAGACTTTGACTATCATCTTGAGAAGGCTCTGTCTATTATACTGAGCAGTGTCGCTCCTAGCCCTGCTTGCAGGGGTGTATGACTTTTGGATGTTGGTGTGGTTGCAAGGCCTCAACCCTATATTGGGGGCACCAAAGGTTAGTGTGAATGGAAGCCTATTAAAAATTTTCCTTAGCTAGTGGCCTACCCGGTTCACCTCCGAAAGGAGTCATAATCTTTGCATAGGGAGGGGGAAGAATCTCTCCCGTAGATTCCCATTATAGGCATACACCTGTATGCTTGAAGGTGGTTGCGACACTAGCCCTTGCTACAAGGGTAACCTTTGAACATACACCATTAAGTCCTTGGAAACACCAAAAACATGGGCGCCTTCTAGGGGGTGACACGACTGTGTGAGGTGCACATATGTGCATAAGCAAAGGGGCAAAGGTTTTGGCTTCTCACCATTTTCTTTGTAGGACTAAGCTATGTTTTTTTTATCGAGTCTTAAACATTGTCTGATCATTATCAAACAAAGACTCACCTGATTCTATCAAGTTGCTTTGTCCTTAATAGGTCTATTAATGACTACTTCTTGTATCACAACTGATATTTGAACCTTTGTGTCTTTAAATGAATGCTTGAAATCCTAAAACGAGATTGTTGATTAAACTGTTCTTCAAACCTATCAGGAAACTAGATTTTTTGTTAGACATCAATTTAGGCTATACCTCAAAATTCAACTTTATCCTCGAAAACTATGTTAGATTACCAGATTTTACACTTTCCTCATGTGAGGTTTCACACTTCAGAGCACTTTCTCGCGTGAGACTTTGTTTTCTTGCGTGAAGTTTAGTGTTCTCTCGTGCGGCCTAGTACTATCTCACGTGAGACTGTAGCCCAGTTTGCAAAAACAAAGACTTGTTTGTCATTGACTGTTTCAATTTTTATTCGATCTGCCTTTTGTTTGAGGTCTATTTTTCTACTTTCCTATTGTTTACTATCAGAAACTAGTTGTTTTGAGTTAGGAATTGATCAGTCTTTTCTTTGACTCATGTCATCTCTCATTGGTTTACTTTATCTCTTTGTGCCTTTTGTATCTTGTGTTGTGATAGTCTTATCTCTGCTGTTCTAGTGACCTCTTTTGATGATTCATACCAGGTCCATCTCGAATCTTGGCTGTTCTAGCCTTTATCTCCTTTGCATTGTTCTTAGAGATCGAGTCTAGCTTTATCCTGAGTCCCCTCTCATTTCATCTTTGTCTATGACTATCACGAATAGAAGTGGCAAGACTTATCCCATTCAGAATCCTAATCAAGGTAGAAGCAAACTTCCTAATCAAGAAATAGATCCTCCTGAATCTATTGCAAAATCTAAACTTTGTGAGATATCCTCGATTTCCTCATTGAATACTTTGAAAGATAGTCCATCTCAACCATCACCTCTGGTGTTTCAAGAGTGTTTTAATCCATTGTTTGAGGCACAACCTAGTTTCTCATTTCAAGATCAAGACAACTCATTCTTCCAAGAAAACTCATTGTTTCACAAGTTTGGAAGACCCCTTCCTTGGACTAATCCTATTATTATACCTATTGATCCTATTGAGAATAATTCTATCATTGAGCCTAGTGATACTATTGAAGATATCTTCTCACCTAAATTTGTTAAATCTTTTGATCCTATTCATTCACCAAAGGTTACCTTGGTCACACCTTTTCGATCTTGTTCACATCACTTTGCTAAGTCTTCATATACTGCGCAAGTCTACGACAAGATGGGAGATCCATTTGATTTCCAACCGGGTAAGTATAGTCAAAATTTTGATCAATCTCACAACAATCAATATCATGGTCAATCCTCTAATGATCCCCATCATGCTCAACCTCAAAATGAGAAACCTCACAGTCAATCTCAACATGACCAAAATTAGTCCCATAATGATGATCAATCTCGAAGAAAACCTCAAGGTGATCGACAACCCGCCTATTTTTATCATCCTCTATTTGATCAAAACCAAGATGATCAGCAACAAGATCAGGTTTAGAGTATTTATGAGATCTTTGGGAATGAAGATGAAGTGATAACTCAACAAGATATAGACACTACTAAAGCTAATAAGGGTCTTATTAAAATGATAGAGATTCTTCTTGTAGAAGAGAAAGAAAAGTACTTCCTTGAGCTAGCTAAACAAGGGGCCAAGTTACCCCGAGACTATCAAGTTGAAACACTTGTAGCTAAGGAAGAAGAAACTGAGACCACAAAGTTGCAAAAGATGGTCCAAGAAATGCAAGATTAGATTAGTCAACTTGCGAGGAATAAAGACAAATCCACTCAATAATTTATGATGGAAAGTATTTGTCCTTTCCCTTTTGATAGAAGTCTTCATATGCCAGCTTTTCCCAGAAGTGTGGAACTCCCTAAATATGACAAATACTTGGGTACAACTGATCCCCAAGATCACTTGAGGGAGTTTGGTGCATTGTCTATGGAATTCATGCACAATCAAACATATCTTATGCACCTTTTTCCTCATAGTTTGGGTGGACCAGCTATGGAATGGTTCTCTAGATTGCCTACTGGTATTAAAAATTTTGACAAAATGGCTAGTCTTTTTCTCTAGCACTACTCACATAATATTCAGCATCTAGTCAACATCTGGGATCTTTGCAACTTAAAACAGTGATAAGGAGAATCTTTCCTAACATTCCTCCAAAGGTGGAGACAATTATGTACGAGGTGTCCTCACAAACTACCAGAGTCTGAGAGACTCAATATTTTCTTGGACAATGTTGTCCCAGACTTTGGATACCAAGTGAAATTGCAAGGTCCTCTTACTTTTGATAGTATGATCAAACAAGCAGTGCAGATAGAGGCCTTCATGATCAACAAGGGAGAATTGACTTTGAATAAACAAGGATTCTCCACAAATAAGGATAAAGGAAAGACTACCAATAAGAACAAAGATGTAGTAAATGATGGAGTAGTGGATAATGTTACTGCAAAGCCTTCAAAGTCTACCTTTAATCTTACTTCTAGTATACAAGTAGCTAAGGCTGTCGAAAAGACCACAACAGACAACCAATAAACTTCAAGATTTTCTAGGAACAAACCTTGGGCCTCTCGACCCAAGCGTGATTTCACCCCTTTGGGAGAGCCTCTTGATGTGGTCTATAAAACTCTTATAGAGAATTAGGTTCTTACTCCTTTAGAAAAGCGTACTTATAACCCACAACCAAGACCTCATTGGTGGAATGATAATGCTTACTATGACTATCACCAGAACATTGGTCATAAGACTTCAACTTGTCTTTAGCTGAAACACAAGGTCCAAGATTTGATCAATAGTGGTGATATTTTTGTGGATGGCCATAACAAGAATTTGGACCACCAAGCTTTTAAGGATCCCTTCCCTCCTAATGAGAAGGGTGAGTCTTCAAACACCAAGAATACCAATGCTAAAGTCAATTACACATACACTAATAATGACAATGTTATTGGTATGATTGAACCTGTTGAGATAGAGTATTGTGACATGATCACTTCTAGAGGGAGAAATGATACTCCCAAATCTAAGACTCCTTTTATCTTGCATAGCTCTACATCTCGTTCATTCGAATCTGAACAATCTCAAGGTTGTACTAATGTTGTCACATGATCGCGAGAGATAGTTGTCTTGAAAGGTCCCGATGCTTCCACGTCCACTCCAAAGAAAATTGTGAATAAGAGACCTGATACTCTTGCATCTGCTCTAAAGAAAATTGTGGATAAGACTATTGCTGGCCCTACCAACAAAAACACAAAATCTGTTCCTACAGCTAGCTCGGCTAGTTATAGCATTTTGGATCAACTCCAGTGAACCAATGCTCAGATTACCATTTTTGAATTGCTGAAGATCTCACCTGCTCACAGGAAGATTTTGGATAAGGCCCTTGTTGAGATGAACATTCCCAAGGATCTTGATCTTTACTGGTTCCAATCTATGGTGGGTCATTTGACTTCACCCCACTATCTATCCTTTTCTAAAGAAGATGACCACTCTTTGAGTCACCTGCATAATGCTCCCTTGCATATAGAGGTCATGATAGGCCCTAAGTGCATCCACCAAGTGCTCATAGATAATGGTGCTGGTCTTAACATTTGTTTCGCTAAACTACTCACTTAGCTAGGATATGATGAGAATTACATAGATCCTTGCAAAAAGATTACCATCAAAGCTTATGATGAGGAATAATGCAAGTCCCAAGGCTTAGTCGTGCTACCTATCCACATAGGTCTCGTTGAGAGTGATGTTACTTTACAAGTGCTCAATATTCCTCTTGCCTACAATATTTTGTTGGGTAGGCCTTGGATTCATGAGATGTAGGTTGTTCCATCCACATATCATCAATGCATTCCATTCCATGGAGCGGAAGTCACTATACCTACAAATACCAATTTCTCCTGTAACACTCTTGCACAAACTGCAGATAGCTTTGTTCCAGCAAATAGAGAATCTACTAAGTTTTATGATGCTAAGCTGAAAGAAATGGAACAAACTTTTAGACTTAAGGATACAGGCATGGGAGAATATCGAATGGAACCTGTGCTATCACTGGCTGCTCTACCTCTGTCTCCACGCTGTTATGGGAGACCTTCTGAAGACAAAAAAATTTCTAATGCTCCTCCTCAAATAGTTTATGATGGAAGCTTTGTAAGGGCCTCTACACCTTTAGAAGATGAAGATGAAGAGAGGGCTATTAGAGCATGGATCTATAAGGGAAAAGAAATAGTTGAAACAACCACTCCATCTCTAGATTTAGAGCAAGAACCATACAGTGAGGCCTTCAAAATCATGAAGCACTTCGGTTATAAGGGGAGTGGTCCTATAGGAAAAAATGATAATGGCTTACTAAAACCTATTGAAGCTATAGGCCATCACACAAAAGATACTAGTGGCTTGGGCTTTAAAAAGACTCCCTTTCATTTGGGGACCAAGAAATTTGTGTTAGCTCTTGAACCTGAACCTGAACCTGAATGAGAAATTGAAGATGCTACTCCAGAAGTGAATCTAGAGGCCAACTCTGATGAAGATACATTCTCTTTTCCTATTCCTCCAGATCTTGCAGTACTCTTTGCCGAACCTGATGAGCCTATCATACCTGTTCATATGATAGAGACAGATATTAATACTAATAATGATTCTAATAAAACTTCTTTAGTACACCAATTCACATATGAGGAATGGAAAGAATCACTAAATGATGATCTTGATTTTCAAGGTGAACAATATAGGCCACCTCATTTTCAAAAGTACTTTGAACAAGAACAACTTCAGCAAGCTATTAATGCCACAAGGGACAATAATGAGTCTGATGATGCTGCTAATGAAATTCCTACATCAAGTACTGACTCACATGAATATGAGTTTGACACTTTGTCTGATGCTACTTATGATGTAGATATAGATACTGTTCACATGTATGAAAGACTCCTTGAAGTAGGTGAAGGGCCTAGCGCTAGGCCGCACAAATTAGGCACCACTAATGTTAACATGTCCTCTACTTTTGATGCAATGTCTCTTAGGGATTCAAGTGCTCCTTTGGATGAGATCGCTCTAGGTCTTGACTTGCTCGTCAGCACTTTTGAGGGTTATACCGTGAACACAGTTGAACCAGTCACTACTTCCCTTTCACTTCACCATCTTGATCTAATAAATTGGAACTCCCCTTCCATATCCAATGAAGTCCTAATGTTCTAGACTGATTATGATCTAGCCTATTACCTCCATGCTATTTAACCTATGATTTCCTCCACCAGTGAAAGCAATGTCAACATGACAGAGGTGGATATCAAGTATCTCAGTCAAAAAATTAAAAGAAGAAAAAATAGGCACTCTGATGGTGAAAACCACTTTGTGGCAGTATCAGAGCCAAAAATAGTAAAAATAAAAGACATATCCAAGGGTGAAAACCTCTCCGAGGCACCCAAGGATGAGATACTTGATATGCTTCCGAGCCATTTTTGAAGAGATGTCATCAGTATTGATTGAGCTGACACAACCGGTCAATTTGGGTATAGAGGTTGCTCCACAGATTATTCACCTAGCACAATCATTGTTTGCTGAAGAAAAACAAGAGTTCACAAGATTCTTTCAGAGCAAGAAAATAAAATTTGCATGGACCTACTATGACATGCCTGGATTAGATCCCAATCTAATCATTCATCATTTGTCCATTGCACCAGGTATCAAACCTGTTAAACAGAAGCTGTGAAAAATGCATCCACATGTAGCATTTTTGGTTAAAGCAGAGCTAGAAATGCTTCTTAAGGCTGGCTTCATAAGAACTATTGATTATGCAGAATGGATTTCAAACATTGTTCTAGTCACTAAACATGATAAATCCATTTGTGTGTGTACAGATTTCAGAGATCTAAATAAGGCATGTCCAAAAGATGACTTCCCACTACCTAATATTGATATGATAGTTGACTTAACAGCTGGATATGAGATGTATTCCTTGATGGATGACTTTTTTGGCTATAATCAAATCAAAATTACACCAGAAGATCAAGAAAAGATTTCTTTTACATGTGCTTGGGGCACCTTTTTCTGGAATGTCATGCCTTTTGGGCTTAAGATTGCTAGAGCAACATACCAGAGAGTTGTTACTACTATCTTCCATGATATGATGCATAAAACAATGGGGGATTATGTGGATGATACTTTAGCCAAAAGCATGCAGTGAAGAACTCACCTCACAAACTTGGGTCCCATCCTTGATCACATGGAATAATTTAGTCTTAGGCTTAATCCAAAGAAATGTGCTTTTGGTGTCACTTCTGGGAAACTCTTGGGTTATATCATTTTAGCTAAAGGCATAGAAGTCGATCCTAAAAAGGTGCAAGCTATTATGGATATGCCTCCACCCAAGAATATCAGTCAAATGAGAGGACTACAAGGAAGGCTACAATCTATCTGATGCTTCATTTCACAGTTGGTGGACAAGTCACAACCATTTACTAAAACTTTGCATAAGAATGTGACCTATGAATGGAATGAGGAATGTGACAAGGGACTTACTCAAATAAAATAGTATCCTTCTAATCCACCAATTTTGATGCCTCCTATTCATGGGAAGCCACTTATACTATACATCTCAGCAACAAATACATCCTTGGGTGCTCTCCTGGCTCAAGAAGATCAGAATAATAGAGAGAGAGCCATATACTATATCAGTAGAACATTGGTTGCCTATGAAATGAATTACTATATCATTGAGAAGGCTTGTTTAGCAGTGGTATTTTCTTCTTAGAAGTTGTGGCACTATATGCTAGCTCATACCATGAGGCTTATTACAAAAATTGATCCACTAAAGTACTTGTTGAGCAAGGCTGCCCTCACAGGTATATTAGCAAAATGGTTAATGATACTTAGTGAATTTAACATTGAGTATGTGGAAAGAAAAGCCATTAAGGGACAAGCAATTGCTGATCAGTTGGTGGAGGCTCCTTTAAAAGATAATCAACCTTTGAGTATTGAATTCCCAGATGAATCCATCATGCTTCTCACACACCAATCTTGGAGCATGTTCTTTGACAAATCATTTACTCAGCAAGGATCTGGTGCAGGCATTCTGTTTATTACACCTCAAAGATACTCATTGCCAAAAGCATATAAAATGTTGTTTCCTTGCATGAACAACATAGCTAAATATGAAGCTCTCATTAATGGCATGAAGATGGCCCTTGAATGGCATGTGGATGAGCTCAAGGTCTTTGGAGACTCGCAGTTAATTATCAATCAAGTCAATGATGTCTACCAAACTAAAGATGACAAACTAATACCTTACAAAAGGATGGTGGATGATCTTAAACAATACTTTGCACACATTTCTTTCCAACAGATTCCAAGGGAAGACAATAAAGTAGCTAATGCAATGGCCACTCTTGCTTCAATGTTACAAATGTCAGAAAATGACTTCAGACATGAGTTCCTGGTGGGGGCATTACACTACCCTGCCTATGATATTCCTGAATCTAGGATGATCTATTCAATCATTGGACATGATTCATCCCGCTACCACCATATCTTTTCCTCTCTTCATGACTAGATCATTCCAGACACTTATACCTAGAATGAAAAGTGTCACCTCATTCATACTGCTTCATAGTATGTCCTCATAGAAAATGACTTGTATAGGTGGAGTCTAGAGAGTACCCTCCTTAGGTGCTTAGAACTCAATGAGTCCAAGTGTGCGCTAGCTGAGGTACATGAAGGTATCTATGGGTCTCATTCTAGTGGTCTGACAGTAGCCCAAAAACTTATTAGAGCTAGTTATTACTGGCCGGACATGGAAAAAGAAGTTGTTCAATATGCTAAGACTTGCAAGCAATGCCAATTTCATGGGAACCTAATTCATGCTCCTGCTCATGAACTTAGTCCTCTCATCAATTTTTGGCCATTTCAACAATGGGCTTTCGACTTGGTCGGTCAAATACATCCTTCATCTTCAAGAGGGCACAAGTTCATCATCACAGCTACTGATTACTTTACCAAGTGGGTTGAGGCAGTGCCTCTCACTATAGCTGACAACAAGACCATTGCTATGTTCATACTGAACTATATCATTTGTAGATATGGCATACCCTCATCTATTATCACTGACAATGGGGGACAATTCAAAAATAAGGACCTGACAGACTTATGTACTAAATTCAAAATTATTCAGCATTGGTCATCCATCTATTATCCTTAGGGTAATGGACAAGCAGAGGCTTCTAATAAGACAATTCTAAAAATCTTGCACCGAACAGTTTATAAATCTGGTAGAGATTGGCATCTCTAGATTAATCTGGCCTTGTGGGCCTACAGGACAAGTATCCGAACACCAACAGGGGCCACTCCTTTCACCCTGGTTTATGGAGCAGAGGTAGTATTACCTATTGAGGTCAAGATTCTGACATTGTGAATCTCTCTGAGGGGCCTCATCACTGATGAAGATAACAGAATATCCTGGCTTCAAGAGCTTGAGTTACTTGATGAACGCTGGAAGGTGGCATTCGATCATCCCCAAGCATATCAAAAGAGAATGTCAAAAGCCTATAATAAGAAAGTTAGACAAAGATAATTCCAAGTGGGTGATCTCGTCCTGAGAGAGAACCCCAAAAATCAGTAGCAGGGAGTTCAGAAAGGCAAATTTGAACCAAACTGGCTTGGTCCATATGTCATTACTGCAACATTTGGATCTGGTGCTTATCGACTCTCTACCACTGAAGGAGAGCAACTCAAAGATCCTATCAATGCTCTTCATCTAAAGAAGTTCTACAGTTGAGACATTCTCAGCATGCTCATGTACATACTTATTGGTCCTGAAAAAATCCAAAAAATTGATATATTGGAAAAAATCCTAAAAATTACAAAATGTCCTAAAAAATGATCATCTTAGTGAAAACTTGGTAAATAGGTGCTTCGATGTATCTATTATCTTGGTGAAAACCTGGTAAACAGGTGCCTTGATAATAATAAAAAAAATAGAAAATTGAAAAAATACAAAAAAAATGAAACATTCAAAAATACAAAAAAAAGAAAAAAAAAGAGAAAAGTACAAAAAAATTGAAAAAGAAGAAAATGTGCCATTGATGAAAACCTGGTAAACAGGTGTCGTGGTAGAAAAAATAAAATCTCTGCCAAGATGGTGAAAACCTAGTAAATAGGCACCTCTTGTTTCCTGAAGCTACATCTCATCTCAGTGTCGCTTGGCTCTTAGTTTCCTGCTTTAGTTTGCTTTCCCGCTTTCTTGCTTTGCTATCTCATTCCCTTGCTTTTAGTTGTCTTCGATATTTTCCTTGACTCTTCATAGATTGGAATTGGTTCACACTTGGGGGCACCTTCTTGGTCTAGGGGGCATTGTCCTATCTCTTTTAGAATTTTTGTTTATGCATCGGTCACTAGTGGTTCTCACTGTGTCTACCTACTGATACTTAGCTCTCATTCGAACCTCTCTCTTTTGGGATCTCCTCCTTACATCAGCCACCTATGGTTCTTACTGTATTTGCCTACTAATGTTTCGCTCGCATTTTATTCTCTCTTTCAAGAATCTTCCTTGTATTGGTCACCAGTGGTTCTCACTGCGTTCGCCTGTTGATACTTGGTTCACGCTCCGATATCCTCTTGAGACTCTATCTCTTGCGATGGTCACCAATGATTCTTGCTGCGTCTGCCTGCTGTCGCTATCCCATCGAGACTTCGAATGTTGTTTGCTTTCAATTCAACTTTAATCCGCTTGAACACAAACTTAAACTGAAACTGAAAACTGACTTTGTGTTCCTTTGAAGCATGCTGAGCTTTTTCCTTTGCTTTCTTGTTTGTTTTCTTTTTCTTTTCTTTCTGCATGTTGGTTTAGTTCCAATGATCCAAAGAATTTATCTAAGAGGGGTGTTCGTCTATAAGAGCCTTCATCTCGTATTGGATGGCCATGCGTACCTTGACTCCTTTTATATGGACGCTTTGGTGAGGTTGGTTCTTCTCCTTGTTTGTTTTGAGTGACTTCTTTCTGTTACAAGTAAAATGGCTAATGCTCAGCCTACTAAGTGAACGTAAGGGTCACTGCGAACACTCTTTGGAAAAAGAAGGAAATCTCACATGTTTGGTGTGTTTGTTTGCAAGCAACATTCAGGTCATTCTAGCAATTGTGCTTTGATTCTTATGTTAACTTCCTAAATCAAAAGGAATAGGTGTTCAGGTCATTCTAGCTTCTTGTGCCTTAATGCTTACACCTCATTCTGACAAATCTAAGACTTATGTCATATTATCATAATTGCAATGTTAGTGAGGATTGTATGACATCTTGTGATCATCCTGTGCTTAAATGAACTTGATGATGATAAATGCGGTGAGTCCAACAACCAAGTCCTAGGGCTTGCATTTTCATTCTAGGCTTGCATTTTCATTTTAGGCTTGCATTTAGCATAGATTTGCATGTTAAGCTTGGATTTGAGATGATATCTTGGTGCTCTTTTGATTGCTTTCTTTTGAATTTGTTCATCAAAGATTCTCATCTTTTGTCCCAGTTTCATCATGATTGCAAAAGTCTTTGGGATCGAAATCAAAATCTGACATCTCTAGATAGCTTGAAATCACATTTTAAATTTTGGGACCCTTTGGGATCGGATGCTTGTGCAGTCAGCCTTCTGGCATCATCTTCTTGCCAGACCCTCATCTTTGCATCATGTTCTCAAGATCTTTTCTCTTTTCATCAAAGTCAATGCTAGTCAACTCTAGTCAACCATGGTCAAACTTGGTCAATAGGACCTCTGCTTTGCTTTGATCTACTTCTGTAGCTTCTCAAATCTAGTCTAATTGCTTCTGCTCTACATCTTCTTATTGTCAATCATCCCTCTTATGTCATCTTTCAATTTCGCTCTCGAGGGGGCAGGATGATTGCATCATTTGAATCTTGTCGAAATAATTCTTGAATTCGTTTGATCTGAATCACCAGTTCTCATTGCTTGGGGCATCTCAGTGTCTCACATCTTGCTATTTGGTCATCTATCTTTTAGGTATCTAAGCAACCTAACCCGGATCCTTGAGAATCAAGCTTCATTCTGGAGATGGCTCTTGAAATCTCTCTTAGACCATTATCTGGGCAATCTAACCTAGGTCTCAGAGGGCTAAGCTTCATATTGGGGCAATCTAACCCTAATTCCTAGGAGTCAAGCTTCATTCTGGAGATGGATCTTGAAATCTCTCTTAGACTGTTATCTGGGCAATCTAACCTAGGTCTCAGAGGGCTAAGCTTCATATTGGGGCAATCTAACCTTGATTCTGGAGATAGTCCTAAGTTTTCATTTGAATCTCATTCTGGGCATTGGGGCAACCTAACCCCGATTCTCATCTTCTCTCAAGACCGTTGTCTTCGCAATCTAACTTGGACTTCATAAAATCATGCTTTAGTCTATTCGGTGTCTTGGCAACCTAACCTAGACTCTCAAATTTTTTGTCATCTGTCACTTCAGACTATTCTTTGAATCAACGCGTTGTTTGCACATCAATTCAAAGAGGGGCAAATGTAATACCCTAAAATTGGCACCTATTAATTTCAACTAATTTTGGTGCATTTTTCATCAATTTTACATCTCCAAAGTCCTAGTTTCCTAGGAAATTTTCTCTCTCCTACTAGACTTAATTCGACTTGATGTCAATTGCAAAGACCATAAATTGCATTAATCAAATATCAAAATTAATTCCTAAAGTCTTCAACTTTTATTAGCTAAATTACCCCTATGATAAATTAATTTAATCCTAAAGTCCTAAGTACTTAGAATTAAATTAAACCCACCCCATTTGGCTAATTACCCATAAAAAGGAATTAATAATTACTTGTTATTCGAATGGACACTCCTTTTTGAATTAATAATCCATAATATTCGAAGGGTCACCTGTGTGGCATTTTCCATTCTTTTATTAAGTAATTTATGCATTTTTGTCTCAAATGGGAATGAAGAGTCAGGAGTTTCAAATCAAGAACCCCTTCATTCTCTTCTCGGGCTTTTCTATTTAATGGACCTATTTTCTTCATTCAAGGGGAGGGAATTTTTGAGAGTAATTGAACAATAGCGCTTTTTAGTCTCACTTTACTTTCAAGCTTTTCATTTTCAATTAGATTAATTTATCATTTAGCATAGTATTGCATTCTCATATTAAATTAATTTTCTTACATGCTCATAGTTTAATATCATTGCTATTTCCAAGTTCTTAGAATAATTTGCATATTTCTTTCAAGCTATTTAGAATAGTATCATATTTCTTTCAAAGTATCTTAGATTAAATTGCATTCATTTAGTTCAATTTCAGTTTTCTCATCTTCATAGCTCTTGGAAAATCCTCCATTGTAGAATCGGTCTTATGGTTGTTGGCTCTCCAATCTAAGAGTAATTAAACACCCTATCTACATAGGAGGCAATAGGCCGATTCAATCGATGTTGTGAGATGGACAATTCATGTTGATACTCGCCATCTCATGATTGAGGAATGACTATGTTGCATTTGTGCCTGATTTAGAGGTCCACATTCAGACACACACAAGTCACAGCATGAAGTATCATCTTATCATGGTCTATTCACCATGTTTCAACACCCCATTCACTCTGATCTATTCAACTTACACCATTCTTCTTCTCTAGGACTCAAAGGCTTGAAATAATATATGTGGTAAAAATTCATGAAATACTAAAGAAGACCTATTATTTGTTAGACAAATCTTCATTGTCCCCCACAAAAAACTAGGTAATAACTACTCCACCCTTAATTTGTTTAACAATGCACCATATTAGATAAAGTAGGTTCTATCACACATGGCACAAACTCTCTTTAAACTCACAATACGTTGCATACGTAGTACAAAACTCATGAGATTGTAAAGAAGGCCTCACTCTTAATGAGTTATAAACATGCCATTGTTTTAGTTTTGCTTGCGAGTTATGATAATTTTTGTAAACATGTCATTGGTTCAGTTTAGTGTATTCATTTTTGTCAAACAAATCTTCATTGTCTTCTGATTGTCTTCTTTATATAGTAGCATGTATTAATTGGCTGACAAATAAAGAAGCATTTAGACAATCAGAAGACAATGAAGATAATTTTAAATGCATCTAACACAATTTTTTTTTGCAAAACTGAACCAATGGCATGTTTACAACAAAGAAATAGAGTGATAATAATATGCTAAAAATTGTATTCTATTTAATACATGCCAAAGGACTAGTCCCAACAATTCTTAAACATACTTTATCTGATATGATGAATTCTTAAACAATTAAGGTTGGAGTAGACATAGTTATCACATAGTTTTTTTGTGTGGTACAAGGAAGATTTGGCTAATTAAGAGTGAGGCCTTTTTTAGAATCTCATATAAATTTGGCTGATTAAGATGAGAAGAAAAACACAATTCATTAGTTAAATTTTTCAATTTCATGTATTTTTTCTCCTATTTATTAGGTGCATGAGTTGAAGGTTGAATGTAAGAGTCTTATAATGTTGTGTTACCTTTGGACTCAAGTTTTTGATACTCCTATGATGATCTTTCTCAACAAGTATTTTATTCTATTGTTGTTTTTTGAATAACATATTGGGCAAATACAAAACTGTGTACTTCTACAGGACAATGAACACAAAATTGAAGCATCAAACAAGATTTGATCAAGTTGTAGGTGGAACGTGCACTCAAATAGTAAGTAATGTAGAATAACAAAATAAGTAATTTGTCATGTCTACATTTTGTTATTTTCTGAGATTACATCCATGTTCTATATTCACAGAATGGTTCAAAATTGAAATTTACAATTCGATAAAAGTACTGACGAGTGTTGTTCCCCGTACCCTCAATCAACAACTTGCCTCCATTTTATTTTGATTTACAAACTACTATATTATTTGAATATCTTTCTTTCTTGTCACAATAGGAAAGAGTTTGAGGTGGAAGACTACAATAATAGAAGTGTTACAATTTGGTATAACTATACTACAACATCTTTTCATAACTAAGTTTTCAATTTCTATATATAATTAGGTTATAGATAATCTAAGTGAAGAAGGATCATGTCAGACAATCCAAGTGAAGAAGGTAATGGGGATGCAATCAATAGATTGTGGTCAAACTTTAAAAGAAAAGGCGATGGAAAATGTTATTGTCCATGCAAAATTTGTAAGGGCTTAAACATTAGAAGATTGCTAATCAAAACAGCTAAGAGACATTGTAGGGATAATGGTCACATTGAAGGAGGGTTTGATTATCATGAATTGGTAAGTTTTTAATTATATTTATTTAACAATATATATATATATATATATATATATATATATATATATATATATATATATATATATATATATATATATATATATATATATATATATATATATATATATATATATATATATGAAATACACTTGATGAGATCATTATCATGGTTTATTTGTGTTCATCATTTTTATATAGGTCGACCTCCCTAGGGGAGTACGTGATATGGACCATAGAGGTGTGAATATTGAGAATATGACTTTGGAAGTGGAGGATCATAGAGGTGCGAATATTGAAGCCGAAGATTATGATCCCATGGAAGATGACGATGATGTGATAGATGATGGTACTAATACATTGATCCATGAAATATTTGGTATTGGTGCAACTGATGATGATGATTAGGATGATGTTGATGTCATCCATGATATACCTCTACTTGAGAAGGCAACCACACCCCTTTACGAAGGCTCCCAAAATACTCTTCTCTCTGCTGTATTGTTGTTGTTGAACTTGAAGGTTATGAATGGTTTATCCAACACAACAATGTCACGTATGCTAAGGTATGTCATATATGTCATTATAGTAATTAAATGGTGAAACATGTACCATAAATATTGTTAATATTAACAACTTATATTTTTTTCTATAGATTGATAGGCGAGTTCTTGTTACCACCATCGAATATTCTCCCTTGCTCATACTGAGAATAATGTGCCACTATGAAAGATATTGAAATAGAGTATCATCAATAGATGCTTGTCCCAATGATCATATTATTTATCATAAAGAACATGAATTTGCAACAGAATGCCTTGAATGTCATACAAGTATATATTGAACAGATCAAATAACAAAAAAGGTGCCTCACAAGGTTCTTCATTACATCCCCATTATACCATGTTTACAAAGATTATTCAGGTGTAGTAGCTTGGCACAATTTATAGATTACCATGCACGCAATAGGAGTCGAGATGACATTATTCAAATGTTGTGGATGGTTCTATATTTAAGGACATAGAGTAAAAGTGGCTGCACTTTATCGAAGAACCTCAAAATCTCAAGGTTTCAGTGGCAATGGATGGTGTCAGTCCATTTGGAGAGCTAAGATCTATTTACTCTATTTGGCCTATTTTTGTCATCAACAATAACATTTCTCCATGGATGTCAATAAAGAGGGAGGACATTATGTTGGCAATGATTGTTATAGGTATTTGATCATTTAATAGTTATCTGCATGTAATTATAAATCTTGTAGTAAAATGGTCACAATAATTATGTACTGTTGTTGTTCATTCAACTAGGTAAATACCAAGTTAAAGATATGAATGTATATATTGAGCCTCTTATCAATGAGTTGGTGGAGTTATGGAAATGTGTCACTATGTATGACATCTCTAGACCAATAGGAGACAGACAATTTCAATTCCATGCAATGCTTGTATGGACAATACATGATGCCCTAGGGCTAACACATTTTTCTGGTATGTTATGGTGAATTCAAGTTGCACATGATAATTCTAAAAATAAAAATTAACATATTTTATCCAATTGTATCATTACCTTGTAGGTCTTCAAACAAAGGATAAATTTGCATGTCCAGTTTGTGGTCCAAAGATGAAATCTCATCATTCAAAAAGTTTAGGAAAGCGGGTGTTTGATGAGCATAGACACTTTCTCCACAAAAATCATAACTATCGAATTACCGAAAAACATCTTTTCAATGGGAAAGAAGAGATTACATCTAAGCCATAGAGAATGACACCTCACCTATGGAAGTTGGAATATAATAGAATTAATCATCAAGATACTACCATTTTACCTAATGGTTTATGTTTAAAATTTGTATATTTTTATTGTGTTTTGTTTGCTGATTATGTGATTGATGATCATAAATGTTGTCAAGGCAACACTACTAAGCACCTTCCAAAGGGACTAAAGAGTTATCCTAGATAATTTAGTAGGTTGCCCTACTATGAGCAGTTGCAAATTGTGCATTTGTTTGATACTATGCATATTGAAAAGAATGTAATAGAGACATTGTGGAAGATATTGGATGGAAGGCATGACAAAGAAAAAATTGTCAAAATTTGAAGCGACATTCATGAATCCAATGATGCAATGAAAATTTTCATTGAATCAAATAGAAATGGAGAACAAATTAATACAAGTGCCCTTCCTTGGTTATTAACAAAATAATAAAGTGATTCCATAAAAGAAGTCATATGAAAAATTCAATTTCCCATAGGATTTGTTGCAAACATAAGCAGTACCATATCAAATAAAAGTGAATTTGGGCCAGGGTTGAAAATGCATGATTGGCATACCTTCATCAAGGTAAGTCATGCTCTTTTGTATTTACAATATATTTGTAAATTGCTTGTACTTCTTATTGTATTATATGAGAAAATAATGACATGATTATTTTTATAATTGTTGTAGTATGTGCTACCCCTATATCTCCTAGAGAACTTCGACAATAACATCAAACAAGTGATATATGATCTTGGAAAATACATGAGGTAAGCAATGATATCTATTCAATTTGTTGTATATATATATTGTAAAGTCTCGTGTTTATATACTTTTGTGTCTTGAATGTCTTGTAGGTGGTTGTCATCTAAAGAAATCCATAGAGCAGATATAAAATACTGGAAGAGAAGAATTCCTCATCTAATGTGTGAAATGCAAAAATGTCTACCTTCAACCTTTTTCAATGCACAAGAACACTACCTCATACACCAAGTTGAGGAGATTGAAATGTGTGGGCCTGTACACACTTGGTCAATGTGGATGGTTGAGAGGCACCTAAAATTTTTGAAGGCTTTGGTTCAGCAAAGAGCACATCCTGGGGGTTCTATGATGGAGGGATATATGGTATACCAGACTATGGTGTACATTACTGAATATCTTCCTAAGCTTACAGTAAAGATCCATATAGATCACATTTGGGAACTCGACACCATTAGAAAATTCGAAGGGGAGTACTTGGTGGGGAAAGGTAGAATGAGGAAAGTGAGAGGTAATAAATTATAAGATGTTATTGTAGCTATTAATTAATTCTTAATCTTCAAAATTAATCGGTTGTAAGTCATCTATTTATTTTTTGTACAACTGCTCGAGACTGGGATGCAATACATTTGTATATTGCAAACAATCAAGATTGGATGACAAAATAGATTGAATGATGTCATCATTTAGGTCACACATTAACATGGGAAGCTATGTCTTCATTGGTTAATGAAGCTCATCATAACGGAGATCCAAATGTTACACAAAGGGAAATAGGTTTAGCACATGGTTTAAGAGATTTATAGGTACGTATAAATTTGTTAATCACTCATACGTTTATGAACTCTCGATGCATTAATTTATACATATTTTACATATTTTTGTAGGTCAAACACCACAAGGCTATGTTTTACAATGGTCATAAATTTTGCATCAAAAAGTTGGATGACACAAAGAAAACTTGTGATTCTAGGATAAGTGCAGTATTTCAGGTGACTAATATTTCATTTAGAAATGACTTACATCCTTGAGAGTCTGAAAATAGATACTATGGCATTTTGGATAATATACTTGAGTGTGAATTTAATTCCTTCAGATTAGTTCTCTTCATCATCAGATGGTATAGGCTACAACTTAATCAAAATGATCCTGATAGAACTGTTATTGAACATGACAATAGATTTCCAATGATTAATACAAGGTGGTCCAAGCCAATGTGAGCAAGTATTTTACTCAGAGGTTCCACATAAATCAGGTTGGTCATTTATTGTTAGACATGATCTAAGAGGAAGGCTGATGAGGTATAATGCGATGGAAGAAGAAGATTGTGAACAACTAGAAGATGATGATTACGAACAACAGTTAGTCGATGATGTTCCTGACACAACTTTTCTTGAAGAAGAAGAAGATGATGAGGATGATGCTACTGATGATGATGATGATGATGCTGATGCTGATGATGATGACAATGACAAAGATGATGACAATGACGGTGGTGGTGATGATGTCGATGTCAACAATGATCATGGAAATTAGTTGGATGAAGAAGAAGATGAATGACATGACTGAAATGTATAGTTATGTGATCATTGCTTAATCTATTTAATATTGATTTCTTGATATAAATGTGCAGTTATGCAATCAATGCTTAATCTAATTAATTCATGATGTACTTACTATGTGATGCTTATGGTTTTTAATGTACTTACTATGTGGTTTTGAGTATATGTATCATGAATTTTTTAGCTAACATTAGATAATTGAATTACATATGTAGGTACCTGGACTCCTTCATGAGCATCCCACACAGTCTCATGGATTGACAGGTATAAGTCAATACACTGTATAGAGATTAATGTATTTTATAATTTGCAAAATATCTCACATTACTTGCTATCTCTCTCATTTGATGGAGTGCAGGTAGCAGCAAATAGGTATTTGTCAGATGTGTCTTCCTCGAGTGAAGAAAGTGTGTCATTTAGTATGTCTGAATTAGGAAGATCAACTAGAGGTCAAAAGACTAGAAGGAAATTCAATAAATGCATGAAATTTTTCCTTGCTCAAGTGGAGTCATGTTCTTATGATGATGAGAGAAAAGGCAACATCGAGGTGCCCTCTAGGTACCAAAATCTATAGAAACAATGGGTCCCCAAGGAACTTCCTCCAATAAACACTGATTTTAGTGTTAAAGACAAGATATATTGTATTGCACCATCGTCAATACATAGTTTGGGCCTATTTTCCATGGATGGCATAAAGGTCTCTTACAAAAAAGTTGTTGAATTGATGGAGTATGTTGGACCTTGTTATGATTACAAAAGTTGGATGTGAATTGTTCAATATAAAAAGAGTATGTGTAGGTATGCACTCTTGGAAAATTATATTCAACAAAAAGACAATGAGCGAAGTAAAAGAGTGGCTATATACATTGACAGAAGGCCAAAAGCATCAAGGAATATTGTAGGTTTTATAAATAGCACGCGACCTCTGTCAACTATTAAGCAACCCAATTTCATATTTGAGGCACGTGAGGGAAATCATGTATTTGTATGTGCGATAAAATCAATAAGTGTAGGAGAAGAGCTGCTTATTGATTACAATTTGAATCACATAGATACAAACAATGTCACTATCATTAGGGTGTAGGTACATACTATGTACCAATAAATAATTGAGTTTTTTTGCCAACCACATTTAGAGAGTCTCCTCACCATCCACCTCATCTCCATCATCATCTTCTAATGAAATTTATTAATGTAGTCCTTTCTAATTATTGGTTAACTTTAAATAATAACACAAGACCACAATATGGAGCAACCATGTAGAGGGGACAATGATGATCATGCACGCACTTCTTCCCAGCAGGTAAACCTCTTTGTTATTGTACTACAAATTAGATAGAAGCAAAATGTTAAATAAAGTTTTTTATTATATTCTTTTCATCACTGTTTCAGATTAATTCTAATAGTGTTAGTAATATTGTTGTCATAGATAGGTGGTTAGCAGAGAAAGGGAAAGGAACTCGCAGTACCTAAAGAGGAGTCCTTTGATGAGGACCTAGTTGTTGATTTGGCTAGTTGTGATGAGCCGGCCTCTGCATTTAAAATATGCCTCCATAAAATTGGAAAAAGATTGGTTGAATTGGCATCTATATTCCCTCCCACTCTTGAGTCACAAAAGAGGGCAACTAAACTGATGCACCTATCTCAAAATTACAAAGTAAGTATTGATGTAATTTTTAATTATAAAAAAAGTTCAATAATACTTTTTATGTTATAGTAGTCTTTTATGTCATTAAAAAATAAGCAAATGTGTTGCTTTTACAACTTTTTTTGCATAATTTTGATCCTCACGGCCATGATGAGGGTACTGCAACTATTTCAGGTAGATCACATGTTGGACTATATTTTTTTTACTCTCTAACAATATTGTCCATGCTAATCACTGGTTTTATTATGCTCTAACAATCTTATTCTTTAGCACGTGTCAATGATCATTTACTATCGCTGCCTCATACGATGGCAGACTCAGATGTACTATGTCCTGTAATGTTGACAACACATAACATGGCCATAGACACCATGACACCACCTAATCGTACACATATTTTATTTTCTTAATGATAATGAACTCAATAAGTATGCATTACAGTATGAATTTGACAATGAAGAATGTACTAAGATAATCTTAAGCAGAATTCATAATGGGAAGTTTTGATTAGAAGATAGAGTGATAGATATCATAGCTGATTTGATTCATGAAGTCACTGGACTATCTAAAATTGGAACCATTCCTTTAAATAATAAGAATATGAGGAAAATAGTCATTGATAACACAAATTCATCCTATAATGGTAGAGGAATTATGATTAGTAAGATTCAACAAGATGATGTCAGATACTTATGCAAGATCCTAACCACTAAGTTTTGTGCAAATTAAAGAGAGGATGACATGGTAGCTGGAATGATACATGCAACTTAACTGATGTGTGTTGACAAGGTACAAGTTGATATGTGTAAGATTCTGAGATTTCAACTGTTTGAGAATTTGGAAAAGATTAAGAAAACTAAGTATACACAGTTAAGGTTCCCATCCTTAATCACCTATATGTTTTTTCATCTATTGAGAAGATTTATTTACACCATTGGAAATGATTAGAATGATAGCCAAACTACAATGGAAAGGATTAACCTAGTGTATAGAAGGCATGTTATTGATAAAGTAAATGAGAGTGCAGTATTGGTAATCAAGACATTTTAGGATATAGTATCTAGCAAATCAAGGATCCCATAGTCTCTTGTGGAGAAGTATAAAAATGATATATGTTTCATGGTTGATACTAACTTTACCTACATTGAAGCAGTAGAACCTAGAACAGAGTTCATAGACCCTCTTGGCTATGAGATATCTGAGGTAGAGATAAAAGAGTGTGTGAGTAGGTTACTTAAGTGTAAATTGGACACTCATTGCAATAGGTTTGGAACCTTTGAGGAGAACTTCAACACCACAAAGACCTTACTTGAAGAGAAACAACCAAAGAAAAGAGTTGAGAGTACTATAAACAAAATCCTAAAAGATACATGGATGAATGAGCATGAGTTCTTAGTAGCAAAGAAAATAGTAGCAGCAATCAGAGATATTGGACAAAAATAAGTTTTTTCTGTTCCACCTTTATCATCAATTGTAGCACAACAAGAAGTAACACAAGTGAAGGTGAAAGTGGAAGAAATTGAGAAGGATCAAGAAGCAAAGATATCCACCAGATCCACTTCCTCCACACCTAGAAAAAGAGTAAAAGAGAGTGCTATTGGACCAGGTAAGAGACAAAAAACATTAGTGCAACTAGTTCCAAGGAAAATTGTAGAAATCAAAGATGATGACACTTCTATTAAGAAGAAAACTTGGAAACCTAATGTTGAGAAGCTTAATGAGAAGATCATTGAGGATGGAGATTTTACAAGAATGAATAAGTATTATGAACTTTATGATTATGTAGAGAGACTAAATTTGGAAAATGCAGTGGTAAAGCATATGATTTTATTTGATAAGAAGTTTGATACAATTCAGGGTAAGATACCTAATGATTTGTACAATAAACTTGTGAATAGGAAGAAGAGAGCATCAGAAGAAGACACAACTATCAGAGAAAAGCTTGTCAAGAAGCTTTGTGTAGTAAAAGATGAAGCACATTTTAGTCAGATCATGAAAGCCTTAAGAACCCATTTGAGAACCAAGAAGAGAACCATTCAGATTATGGGAGGCAGATATGAAGAAGTTAATTCAGAAATAGAGTAGACAATAATCAAGGTTATGTCAGAAAATGTTGGAGAACCATTAGTTGCAGTAGAGCAAGCAAGTGTAACAGAACAAGAGGACATTCCCTCTCCACTAGCCATTAACATTGAAGATGAAGTCATGAATGTAGAAGTAACAAAGATCACCTTGGATACTGATGATAATGTATTCAAAAATTTGGAAAAAATTGTTGACAATTCGGCCTTTGAAGAGCAAGAAACTACAAAAGGAGAAGAGACAATAAAGACCATAGTTGTAGAATCCTCAGTAATAGAAAAACAAGTACCCATTCCCACTAAAGAAGATATCAGTCTTACTCTTGAGACTGGAAAGAAGAATCAGATTGGATCTATGATTGAGCATTTGGGAAAGGAAGTAGATGATGATGATCAGTTGAAATTGATCACATCCTTGAAAAAGATCATTAGCAAGAACAAGAAAGTGAAAAGTCTTGAAGGATTCCTAAAGGAACTTACTAAGAAGTTACAAAGCATTGTAACTACACAAATTGCAAAAGCTGACCCTCTAGAGAAAGAAAAGAAAGTAATGAGCACTTTTGACAATGAATTCACAAATCTATCTGATATAGCAAAAGTGAAAGCTCAAGCAACCTATGAAGTTAAAATGCTTTTGAACATCAGCCAAAATATCAGGAATGATATCAACAATCTTGATATTTGTATAAAGGACTTGAGGAAGAATTTGGAAACAAGAAAATCTTTGTACATCCAATGTAAAAAATTAGAGACCTTGACAGCAGAAGAAGATCAGAAGATGAAGATGAAGGAAGCAAAAATTCAGAATGAAACTAACCTTCTTTCTAGCCCCAATGTGAAGGTATTTGATGTTGAGAAGAAAATTCATAAGTTATATGATGAAATTAGAGTTTTACAAGATGAGAAAGACATGAAAATGAAAAGATTCACTCTTTTAAGAGAGCACACTTCTATGAAGTTAAGCATTATTGAAGAGCAATTGGAAGAATGTCTTTCAGCTAAGACATCTTTTCAAAAGTTTAACTTTGAGAACCTCCAAGCATGTGAAATAGTATCTTATGGACTGAGCGCACTATCCAATGTGGGAGATTCCATTAAGAAATCATGGGAGAAGGAGTTAGAATCTATGAAGATTGATTTTGCAGATTGTGTTGCAAGCCTACCAGCTTTGCAATAATGAATTAAGGTATAATCTTTTTTTAATATAGTTTTGTAACCCTCCTTACCTTTATTTTATCATTGTTGTCAAAGGGGGAGATATATATAGCAGAAAATTGACAAGGAAATGATAAGGATTGATACTCTTAGGGGGAGTACTGTATTAGAGATAAGTTTTTTTGAGGAGTTATAAGGATAGTATATATTTTATACTATGGCCACAATTTTGAGATTTTGAAGTTGTAGACTTAGCCAATTTTCTCATATGTTGCCACCAATGACAAAGGGGGAGATTGTTGGAAATTTGGCTGAGTTGGTTACATAGATGTTGTCTTTATGAAAATATATGATCTACATGAAGATCACACAAGTCAGAGAGCTAGTATGACAGAGCGCAATGCGAAATTGTCTAAGTATGAGATAATATTTTTACTAGTGAACCTAGACATAGTTTTTGTTTGTGATGTTGATTGGAGTAATTTCAGTGCTTGTTCACTTGAACATAGACTCTATGATGACTATTGAAGACCCATCTTAGAGTGAAAGTCAGTATGGCATGTATGGAAGAAGTTATGACAGTTTTACTAAAGACAATGTCAAGCTGACATGACAGAATATGAAGATAGAATTGGTAAAGATTTAAGGGATTATTTTTTTATCAAAATAATGACTTAACAATATAAAGGGATGACATCCTAAATGTTAAGCCTTGAATAAAGTTATTTGTAATATGATAGCCAACTAGAAAGTTATTAATCCTAATAACTTGTATAAATGTAATTGTAATTGTAAGAAGGTGATGATGTGAAAATGAATGTATGTAATAGTGACAGTGAAAGAGAAGAAAAGAGATATTGATGCAAGTAATATAAGGTTATGTACCTTAACCTTCTTTTTTAATCAATGTATATTGTACATTATTTGTTTTGGTAGTGGGCTCATCTGGTAATCACATTTTGTACTACCAACTCCTAATAGGGTTGAGGCTTCTAACAAGGCCTATAGTCCCTTAATCAGGATTGATACACTATATGCTTGTAATAGACTCCTAACAGGGTCAACATCCTTAACATGATACTTTTGATTAGTGGATCTTTGTGGGTACCATCCCCATCGGGGTTTTCCCTTGTCCAGGGTTTCCTCGAGAACAAATAATGTGTTATGAGTTCTTTAGTTTTATTGCTATGCATGTTGTTTAGCTTCTTATGTTATGCATGTGTAAAGATAACCTGTTATATCCATAATTGGGCAAAATTAAAAGTTTTTAGAATACTGATTCACCCCCACCTCTTAGTATTCCCTATTTCTAGCACCCCACCTTGGCTCATTAGGGTCAGTAGGAGCTGAAAGAAATACTTGAGCATATGCTTCTAAAACTTGTTCCTCTACTTCATAACCAAGTGGATGAATCCACTTTGTTCTAGGTACAACTGCCTCCATGTATGTTGTATCTGTTTAAACCATAAAACAAATACTATCCTTGTATTTCTCAACAATGTTCTCTAGAATTTCGTACCTCATTTGCATCTTGGCCCTGAAGGTCTTCAACTCCAATGTTATGTAACCTCTCAATGTGCTCTCAGTGGATGCCTTGTTAGATATCTATGGCATGGTTGGAATGGACTTGTCCAAATAAAAATATGATACTTTCCCAACTATATGAAGGTACATGTAAATGATTAAAGACCCAAACTTGAATATCTTGGTCTTATCATGCTTGATTGCCTTGATGTTATTAATCAATTATGCATGTAAGATCTCACACAGATTGAACTCACCATCTTCCTTCACAAGTCTGATGGCTACAAGAATTGTGGTTGTAGACAAACTATTTACCCTGCTGGTGTGTTGAAACTTGTATCCAGGTATAATGGACATCATTTTGATGTCAGCTTGCTCAATAGGCTCAATTGTCATCCCGCGCCTATCACTCCTTGACTTACATGTTTGCTTGACAATTTTTCTGACATCCTTGACCACAGGAAGGATGACGCCAAACTTAGATAGGCATGTCATCTCATAAATTAGGTCACTAGTGATTCTTATGGGCACATCACCTATCCAAAATAGGTCATCATGAATTCTGCTCAAAAGTATTTTAATCCATTCTGTCTCATAGAACTCATATGTCATAGGATAATCCACTATAGGGTGATCATTCCACTTCACATATTCATCCAAGAAGGTTTTGTTTGGTTTTAGCATGGTGTCCATGTGTGCCCTTAGTCTGT
The DNA here is from genome assembly GCA_027943335.1 of Chamaecyparis obtusa. Classification (NCBI taxonomy): domain Eukaryota; kingdom Viridiplantae; phylum Streptophyta; class Pinopsida; order Cupressales; family Cupressaceae; genus Chamaecyparis; species Chamaecyparis obtusa. The sequence goes on along the minus strand of BSBK01009387.1, from coordinate 305,805 downwards.
CCAATCCTCCCTCTAAGTTATCTAGGGTAGACTTAAATGGATGCTTCTTAAAAACATATCTTTTCTTTTCTGCAACATCAAATACTATGGGAGTGGCCATCACTTGATTTATTTCTTTCCAAAGTTCTCTAAGATAATCTGAAGATTTCTAAATCGGTGCGATGAACTAGGGTTTCTACTACCGATCAAATGAACTGCTAATCACTGATAGATCAATCTGCAAGTGTTCACAATAATTTCTAAAGCTCTTTTTTCTATCCAATCACTCTAAGTTCGAATGCAAAGAGTAATAAAAAAGATTTATGTGTACTTAAAGTGAAAATTCCACCATCAATGCTTGCCACGTAAACTAGGCTATCACTTAGAAATTTCTATCTTCCATTCTACAAAGAATCAGCTAGTGTACTCTTGCACGAAGGTTTCTTTAGTCTCCAAAAGCTTAAGTCCAAAGGTGCATACTCAAAGAGTGGGTATTCCAACCACGTAGGGGTCTAGAGCTAAATTAGCTCCCCCTATGACCCTGAGGGCCATTCATCTAGATGTAGAGGGTGCCTCCATTGTGGATGCATCCAATACATACTCATCAACTTTTTCCTTCTTTGCTTCTGACCAAATCAAGCTTGCATCCTTTGAGGCTTTCACAAAATTGACTTCTCTTTCGGGATCCAAAACTGGTTCTTCGGGCTTTTTAGGGCTTTCCTGACCTTGCGTCCTTGATCTACAGAACTTTGAGATATGTCTAGCCTTGTTACAAGAGTGAAAAATGATTGGAGGCCTTATGTTCCTTGGCGCATTGACATGTGTCACCATCTTACATTGTTTAGCTGAGTGACCATTATAGTTACATAACTAACATGTAACATTCTGAGACCTTACATTTGATTGATTCTAAATTCTTTGATTATGAGTTTTGTACTTTTGGCTTGTTTTTCAATTCATAGCTCTATGACCAAATTTATTGCATGAATAACAATAACCATTGAAAGCTCTTACCTTTGTACAGTTCCTTGCTATGTGTCCATGCTTGTTACATGCATAAAAAGTGTGGTCTATAGGCTTGCACTCATCCTTATGTGGTTTAGTATGATCCTTGGTCTGACTTCTAGTCTCTTTAGCATCTGAGGTGCCTTTTGGTGCATTCATTGTTGTTCACATGTTATCAATCTGATTCTATGCTTCATTGTAACCAATGAAACTAGTATCTCATTTAGCTCTTCTTGCATATAACTAAGATTATATTAAATCAGAACTGGTGTGTAATTTATCAATGTGATTCTTAGCCTCTTTTAATTCAGATTCCAATCTTTCCTTTTTGTTTCTTAGTTCTAAGATTTCCATGTTTTGTTGCCTCAATTCTTCATTTAGTTGAAGGTTCTCTTTGACTTGTTCATCATAGACTTCCTGATTGTTAGTCAGCTTATCATCAAATTCTTCAATTTGTTCTTTTAAGGATTTATTTTCTTTATTTAGCTTCTTGACCATTGTCCCTAGATTACTGGTAGAGCATTCTTTCAAATCTTTTCTTAGCCTTTTGATGACTAATTGAGAATCACTGAGTTTTTCCCTTAGTTCTCCAGTTTCTCTTTCAGATTTGTCCAGGTCTTCAAGAGCAGCTTCCAGATTTCTTTTCAGATGTTTCATTTTTTCTTTGTCCATGATCTCCTCAAGTGGTTAAACTTCTATGCTAAGGACCAGAGCTTTGATACCAATTGTTAGGAATGGGAACACTGAGAGGGGGGGTGAATCAGTGTTCACTGTATATTTATCTTTTTACTTAATCTTTAAACTAAACTTAAATGCTTAAGTACTAAAATGAACATTCACATAAACATAAACATGAAATCAACACATAACACCAATATGGTTACGGAAAAACCCAAATAGGTAAAAACCCCGATGGGAATTGATACCCACTAATATTATGTACTAGTGTTTAGTGATCCTTGTTAGAAGATCCTTAACCCTATTAGGAGTTGATTTACAATGTATTAAGTACAATAGACCTTGTCAAGGGTTAGACCCTATTAAGAGTCTTTTACAATAGTCCCCACACTAGAACATTTGAGGTCAAATTCTGATGACCATTTGTTGGATTTGCAATGCCCATTTGTCGATATTTTGACATATGTGTCCGTTGCCATTTTTTGCTTTGAAAATTGTGACGAAAGAGGTCACATTAGTTTTCTAACACCACATTCCATTGGAAACTTGCACATGAATAGCAGCTTTGTTATGACATTTCCTATGGTCCATCTATCGGAACTCCGACAAGAAAACCTATCAGAAATATAGCATGGCTGTCGCAATTACCTGTCAAATAGAATTACTTTCTGACATTATAACTGTTGGAATAGTGATAGATCAAAAACCAATGTCTACCAGATAAACCCATTAGTGCTATAGCATTACTCTCACTAAATTCTATTGAAAACTACATATCTCCGACATTGAAACTGTCAGACGAGCAACAGTGGGGCAGTATATTTCTGACAGGTAGGCTTGTTGGAGATATAGAATTCCTGTCATAGTAATTATCGAAAAGGAACTGTTTTGACATTTGATTTGTTGGAGAGGCGATGGGTGGGTGTATTGTTTGATGGAAAATGTCGTCGGATGTATAGCACTACCGTCAGAATAAACTATAAAGCGTCAAAAAAGTGATGGATATGCACGTTAAAAATAAGAAATCTTAAGAGACCATCATAGGTTGTCTCTTTCTTTAGTCTATATTATTGACATAATGTTTTACCTTTCATTAGCTCATCAAATCTAGGGATTTGAAAGAATTTAATACAATATTTTCATGACAACGTATATTATTTAAGTTGACGTTGCACGAATTTATCTACTTCGCGCACTTGTAGACTATGAGGATAGCGATAAACAAGCATCTCCTCCAATGGCCTACATTAATCAAGCCACAAGAGGGGATGCTTCTTTATGGCCATCATCGTAGTATACAAGTACTGAAGTATATAAATTCATTCAACATCAAACTGAAATAATGTACGTTATACATGAAAATATTCTATTAAATTCTTTTAAATCCCTGATTTTGATGAGCTAATGAAAGGTAAAACATTTTGTCAATAATATAGACCGAAGAAAGAGACCAACTATGATGGTCTCTTGAGCAGTGTTATCTTTAGTCCTAGCTACTGGGTAAGGCCTGGAAGACTTATACTTGTCAATTGTCGAGAATAATCATCGCCTTGCATTTATGTACACTGCACAGTATCCAATATAATTGATCCCAGTCTCGCAAAAAAATTTTACACTTGTTCAGCTCATCAATACTGGAGGCCTAAAGTAATTTTATACGATCACTAGCACATTTTGTGCATGGATGAGAAACAGTATCGAAAGTTTCTAGATAACCATTTTTGAGAAGAGGAATGAGTGGAGGCTAAAGAAGGGATAATTGTGAAGGTTTTATAGATGTAGGTTATTGAATCATCATCTCTGCACTGGTACTCAATCTAGTCTCCACTCCATATACATATTCTCAGAATCTAAAAACTCTCCATCATTGATTCCCATCATTTTTTCAGCATCTTTGTGGACTAAGGCCTTAAATTTTTGAGCTTCTCTTTTTTTCGAGAATGGTTGCTTTGCATTGTCTGGGAATACCACTCAATTATGTTGTCTCCACAAAATTGTGACCATGATGCCTACATTTATGTTTCTCATCTTTTGTGATATCTACATCACAGTCTGTAGTTGTTGCAGCAGCAGAGCCTATATTCCACAATAGAAAGGAAGACATCTTTTTAGCCTAGGTCTGGATCCTACCCCAATTGTCGAAGGATCCAAGGCCAGGCTAGAAAGATGTCTTCCCATTCTATCTATAACATTGTGTCCATCCATGATCGTAGGGATATCATCATCTTTCCACTCTTCATTTGCCAAAATATACCGCTTCTTCAAGCTTGCAAAGTAATATTATTAATAAAAGAACTCTTGCCAACATTAGGGTACCCACAGATCAAAATAGTTGATGTTATTGGTGCTTGTGCTCAAGGATATCAATTCACTATTTTGAAAGGCCAAATCATTTTTATTTCGATTGTAGAGAAAAGGAGTGGGTGCAAGCTGATCGAGCATGAGAGAAGGCATTGCATTTTATTTGATCATGAATGCTCTTTGAAATGACCAATCATGTTTTGTATTCGATTCTTTTTGGTGTTTTTTTTTCCCATATTCAATAGATAAAAATCATGGTGGCAACCACTTAGCCATCTTTTTGAAGTTCCAAGTATTTTACAAAGATACAGGTATGTGGATTTATCATTCAGTTGCTTGTAGTTATTGGTCAAATGCAAATATTTTGTCAAGTTGAAAGGGCAAGATATCAGTTTGGTGTTTTCAATTTATGTTAAAAGTTGATTTGGCAAAATCCTCAAAAAACACACTACATGTTCTAAAATGTAAAGAAGTTGAATGTTAAATGTAAGATATATATCTCATCCATAGTAATCAAAAGAAAGGACATGAAACTTATAAGGAGATTTACCAATCCAAAAATATAAGTGAATAGGAAACATGATTGGTACCTTATGAATTGGTTTTTGAGGTGCACAATCTTCATCAATCTCCTCAGAAGAAGACCCCTCCTCACGAAAAATGCATTTAACACAAAAAACAAATCTACAAAACTGAACCAATGGCATGTTTAGAACAAAGAAATAGAATGATAATAATATGCTAAAAATTCTATTATGTTTAATACATGCAAAAGGACCAGTCCCAACAATTCTTAAACATACTTTATCTGATATGATAATAACATGCTAATTAAACTGATAAAGGTGTTATCTGCATTTAATCTGCCAATTACTAATTACACAATTTTTTTTTTCAAAACTGAACCAATGGCATGTTCTTTGTGTGGTACAAGGAATATTTGGCTAGGAAACAAAAAGTGAAACCGCCTCATCATTTTTATTTCAATTGGATAGAGGAGTGAAAACTGAGCGCGATAGAAGGTATGTGATTTCTTCATCTTTTGAGCATCTGGCATCATATTCGACTGCAAATTTCAAATGCATTGCGTTTTATTTGATCATGAATGCTCTCTAAAATGCCCACATTCTACTGGTGTCATGCCCTAGCCTGTGCTTTATCTCCATTATTTGATGTTATTGGTGCTTGTGCTCAAGGATATCAATTCATTGTTTTCAAATGTTTGGATCATTTTGCTCGTGACTGTTCCTCTAGTACATAGTCAAGAAATGTAACTGTCTAATGATTATATGTAATGTTGAATGGATTAAATGCTTTATTCTTGGTAGAAGTGAATGGAAGGAATAGTGTTGGTGTTAGGTTTCATTTATTATTGAATTCAATGGTTTCCAAGATGTGTTGAGGAGTTTGCTCCTTGTTTAATGTTAATTGTTCCTGCACAATCCACTCATACAATAGTGAAATGCTATGTGATTGAAAATTTCATACAACTGGTCCTTTGGTGTGTATTAAATATAATCTAGTCACTTATTGAATGCTTTGGAGACTACTGGTTTGACTATCCATGCATTACCAGTGACTGAGATTCATTAAAGGATACAAAACCCTTCATTTTGGGGTTATTGTGTGTGGATTCAAATGTAGGTTTGCTTTGGTTAATGTTTATAAGAGATCAATAAAGTATTTAAAGACAATCTTACATGTTTGGAGAGGTTTGAGAGGCACTTATCATGACTGTACCCTCACAAACAATGACATAGACTGGTTTTACTAAGTTTCCTTTCTCTATTTTGAGGTTTCCTTTCTCTATTGTAGGGGTACAGTCAGAGGGTTCATTGACAAAATGATCCTTTGAATGGTTACTGTGAATATGAATGATTTGATATAGCATATTGATCATTTTACTTGAAGTTTGGAATAGCTTGTGCAAGGGTGAAAGTAGTTTTGATAATTTTGGTCATGACTGTTCCTCTACACAATCAGGAAATGTAACTGTCTAATAATTATATGTAATGTTGAATGGATTAAATGCTTTATTCTTGGTAGAAGTGAATAGAAGGAATAGTGTTGGTGTTAGGTTTCATTTATTATTAAATTCAATGGTTTCCAAGATGTGTTGAGGAGTTTTCTCCTTGTTTAATGTTAACCATTCCTACACAATCCACTCATACAATAGTGAAGTTACAAAATTGAACCGATGGCATGTTTACAAAAAAGAAATAGAATGATAATAATATGCTAAAAATTCTATTATGTTTAATACACGCTAAAGGACTAGTCCCAACAATTCTTAAACATACTAGTTATTTGATATGATCAATTGTTAATAAAGGTCTAATTCTGTAGACTGCTAGCATGAAGGAAGACTTGACGTAGCCAAATCTTCCTTGTACCACATAAAAAAATGTGTGATAACTATGTCTACTCCAACCTTAATTATTTAAGAATTCATCATATCAAATAAAGTATGTTTAAGAATTGTTGGGAGTTCTATTAGACCTTTGTTGTAAACATGCCATTGGTTTTCAAATGTTTGGATATCCATTTTTTTGAAACGTTGACTGTGGTTATCAAATGGACAGCCCGTGAGCTTCTAGCTAGGCGTCATTTGTATTGATAGCTTAGGGCATCAAATGTATTGTATCATTGATAGTTGAGATTTTCTTAAAAGTAAATAGGACAAAGAATGATTTTGATTTACTTTCTCTATTTTGATCTCTAAGTGGCTTACAACCCTAGAGAAGTATATGCAGATTTATGGATACAGTTGCAGGATACATAACAGTTGATAATTCACAAGAAATCCATGCATCCAATTTGAATAGAAATTAATACAAAGAAATAGGGTCCTCCAATGGCCCAATCATCCAGACCATGACTATCCCCTCAACTAGTGACCCTTCAAAACTAGGTTATCATGCAATTAGTGAGTGATCCTTCATTCTCCTGGTCTGCCCTGCAACCAAACATATTGCAAATACACAATAAAATGATAAAAATTCTTTCACAATCCCCCTTCCCTCAAGGAACACTATCAACCATCCCTTGCACATAGAATTTCACTGTTGTATGAGTGGATTGTGTAGGAACAGTTAATATTAAACAAGGAGAAAACTCCTCAACACATCTTTGTTGTAAACATGCCATTGGTTCAATTTTGTAAATTTGTTTTTTGTGGTAAATGCATTTAAATGGAACATTAAGCATAGTAATAATATGCTTAGTCTATTAGTAATTGCAGATTAAATTCCCATAACACCTTTATCAATTTAGCATGTTATTATAAGATACTAAAGAAGACCTGCTATTTGTCAGAGAAATCTTCACTATCCCCCACAATGAAGACAATGAAGATTAACCTCTTGCCCTATTAGCACTGGTAAAAATTTTCATGGCTACATCCCCTTTTCCCTAGCCTTTGCATCCTTTTTCCTATTTTCTGGCAAAACCCTAGGCAAATAATTAAAAAATCTAGCCATTGCCATGAAAAACCCTTGTTTTGTTTCGCCCTGTTCTAATTTTGTGTTACCTTTTTTGTGCCACTTAAGAATCCCTTAGTGCACATGGTTATTTTCTCTCCCGGTGTTCACTGAATTGGGTAATACTTTTTCATGCCTTATAAACTTTTCGGTGATTTAGCGAACAGTGTTTGTGTAATTCTCTAAATGCCTAGCGGTTTTATCTTTTTATCTAGAGACCTAGTGAACACTGATGTTTTTTTTCCCTTAGTCGCTCATTCATGAAGTGGAGGTTCCCTCCAGTGAGATTCTAAATTGACGGTTGTCTTATAAGCAGATAGAATCTTCCTGGCTCATCAGATCTTGTGCCAGCTGTTGATTTCCTGTTGTGACGTAGCTTTTCTTTTAAAGTGGGTCCACTTGCCAAGTGTGCTGATTCGGTGGTGTCTGATTGGTCCATGAGGTGCTGAGTTGACTTATGTCAGAAAGTCCTATGTCAGAGAATCTATAGAATAGTATAAAAAGTTGATCCAACGGTTGTCATAAGATCTGATAGAATATGTCAGAGGCATGCGAACTTCAGACAACTATTGATCTTTCTTTAGGCGGGCCCAGTTTCTGGTCTAAGGATTTGGTGGAGTGGTTAAATCTTTGGTGGTCTTGATAAAGGTCTTTGGTATTCATGCATTCTCATAATTATATGGTCAAGTTCTAAACTTTCAGTGATTCAACGAATAGGCATGTTCGCTGAATCTCTAGATAATGTAGTAGTGTTTCAAGTTTTTTAGCGAGTTGGTGAAATGCCTTTGGTCGCTAATTCACTGGATCATCAGTGGGCCCTCAAAATTTTTATGTATTCACTAGTTCACAAAGAGTAACCTAAGGTTATGAAAGAAGTTCACAATTCAGCGAAAAACTTTATTCACGGAATCGTTTGATCTGACATGGGTTAAGTAATTTATTCTGTGACTTGGAGTTTCCCTACAGTCGCATATTCACCGAGTGGTCAAAGGGTTAAGTGATTACTGAGAATGATGGGACCATTTGCCAGGTGTTGCAGATTTGTCTATCTTTGATTGGTCAATGTGGATGATGCGGTACTTGTCAATGGGGCCATGGTTTTGCAAGGAGTTAAAGCAACGATAGATCTTGTGGTTGTCACTATATCGCTGGGGTAAGATGCACGATGGTTAAGTGCATGCTATAATGATAGTCATTGATCTCTTTTGGTGTTAAAGGGTTGTCAGGGTAGGGAGAGATTCTCCATCTAACGGTTGTCTTATGATCTGAAAGAATCTTTTGGCTCTATGTGAACTTCAGAAAACTATCAATCTTCTTGATGTGGGCCCAGTGGATCTCTTAGTCTTTTTGGTGGATCTAATAAAGGGTTAGTGGTTCTAACAAAATTCAAAGGTTTTTCTCTTTTGCATAATAAAATGGTGAAGTGCTAAAAGGTCTAGCGATTTGGTGAACAAGCATTCACATAGTAGCTAAATAAACTAGCAGAGAGGAAAAATGTTCAGAGAACTAACAATAATCCTTCAATCGCCAGTTTGCCAATTAAGAACCGAGGTTAAGTGTTTTTCTTTGTTCACTGATTCGCTAAAGTTAGACATGAGTTAGGGGTTTCATTTTGTGAATGAGAAAGCTTTTGTTGTGTGGTCGCCAAATGTAACTAGGATTCCTATTAAAGGTAAATCATAAGGCCCGCGAAATATCAAGATCGGATGGTCATGATATAAAGTTCATCTCAGTTTGAATATTGACCACTGATTTTCTACTAGAGCCATAAAGTAACCGTTGCAGTTTGAATTCAAATTTTTAGAGGGTTTCCAGTGATAGAAAGGACAAGTTTTTAATGCTTTGAGGGCCAGATTTTGATTAGTTTGGTGGTGTCGATTGTTGTGGTGTGGTCCAATGAGTATGATGATTTACTGCAGGGAGTTTTATGCCATGGGGAGAATGAATAATGGTGCTCGAGGTGTGTTGCAGGGGTCAAATTAGATGAATTTGTAGGAGTTGCTTGATCTTCAGTACTTTTCTAGAGGATTTACCATTAGTGAAGATTGATTTTGGCTCTGATTGTAGGGGTTGCTTGGTTTTCCCTCCCAGTGTATTAATTTTTGATCTGTTTGAATTTTTTGGTGGGTGGAAACCCTAACCCTTACGCTGCTTATCCATAGCTTGTTGCATCCTAACTTGTTTGGGATTCCAAGGTAACCAGTGATATATAATGTTGAATTTTTTATTTTTTCGGGGTTCCAGTTGCAAAGTTCAAACTTAGTCCGGAGTTTCTGGTCCTAGGGTTTTGTAATAGTTTTTTGAGTCAGTGTCTGTTAATGAAAGAAGAAAGTTACAGGTCTAAGCTGTAGTTTGCAAGCAGGGTACTTTGTAGTTCATTGTATACATAGAAGGAATTCATCATACTTAATACAAATATCTAGTTCTTATCTCTCCTTTGTGTCACGTTAAGTAAGCTTTGAGTTTTCTGGCTCATTACATATTGTTTGTATGTATGTATCTTCATTCTTGAGTTCTAATCTAGGTATGGATTAAATTATGCTCTAGGTGAGATATTGGTTTGCCCTTGTCTATGTAAGGATGTCTTGTAAGTAGTAAAGATTAGGATAAATGTATTTATGGCTATGAGTTCTTGGATATTTTCAAGTTTGTGTATCTTTGTGTCTAAGGACTTTTGCCCAATGGATGAGGCACTGGCCTAAATGAGTATTTCTTCTGTTAACATACACTAGTTGAAGTTATTGCATCCCAAAAATATTGAAATCAATAACCTTTTTAAGCTTTAAGTAGTTGGTTGTGTTTTTATGTTACCCTATAGTAATGGAGATTCAATGAATGTGAGGTTAGCATTTAGTACTTTCTTACTATCAATCTATTGTCTAGACCCAGTCTTTGGTGTGTGAAGTATATTTTTCGCTGGGTTAGGTGCACCCGAGTTGGTTTTGCAGAGCCAAAAGTGAAGAGGGCAGTGTTGTCCCTATAGTTGGTCTAGTTACCCTAAGATCCCTATACATTTTGGAACTAACCATTCCTAAAATCTATCAGATGGTATATTGGCAGCCTAAGAGCATAAGAATCCATTTTGAACACCAACAAGATGGTGACTCTACTGGGGATATGTTACAAAAGTCTATAATAACTAGTAGGTCATCATTGGAAAAAGCAGGGTTATTCTTGTCCCTTGTCTTGTCAACTCATTTGGATATTTGTTAAGTGAGGAAGTGGTATTGTAAAATTCCCAATATATTTGGGTGGTGAATCAAACATCTATGTAGCAATGCTGGTCAGTAGATTTTTATAGAATGAGTTATAGAGGTACTAGGTCCCGAAGAAAGGAGCATCCTGAAAACATAATGGAAGAAGGTATTCCAAGCACCTCTAGGCCTAGTCAGACAAGGGGAGGAAAGAAGAAAAGAAATGTTTCTCATACTTGGAGAAATAAAATGGATACAAGGCAAGAAACTCAAACCAAGCCCAGCCAAGAAGAAAATATTTCAAAATATGAAGAGGTTGTTGATTTGGGACTAAACCAGTATGAGGATGAATTTCAAGTGGGAGATGATGAGTCTGAGACTACTCTCCTAGAATTAGATGAGAGCTTTGAAGAGGTCTATGAATTGGAAATAAGTGTCCAAGAACAAGTTGCTATCAAACAACAAAGAGAAAAGGACAAAGAAGACAGAGTAAGACAAGCCATGATAAGGGTTGATCAGCTAAAGAGGTAGTTGTTAGATTTGGAGGCAATTAATTTTGTCCCAGAGCCTGAAAGAGCAGAGGAACAACCTATTGTGTATAAAACACATGAGATAACTAGGCCTAGAGATAAGGGAAAACAAAAAGATATTGGAGTTCAGATCAATGAACAAGTTCATGTGGAAAACCCATTAGAGCAAGGGTTGAGATTAGATGCAGACCTTGAGAAGGCTAGGAAAGAGAAAGAAATGTGGGCTAAAGAACTAGAGAAAGTAGAGTTGGAGGCTACTACTGTAGAAATGAGGAAGAAGATTGATTTTCTCAAGCATACCTCAGGACCTTCAAATGTTGCTACTTCCTTCTTGGGACAAGGTGGAAATCATGGTAACCTTGCAACTCAAACAAATGGCATTTCGGGTGCTGCTAAAATTCCTATTGGTTCAAACACAAGGACATCTACATCTCAAGGAATTGACCCACCACATGGAGTTCCTATTCATGAAAGGTACAAACAACTTATCTTTTTTGGTATTCTTGGTTATCCTAATATAATTCCCGATGAAATTAGAAAGAAACTCCCTAAGTTTGCTGGGAACAATGTCATCACATGTGAAGAGCATCTGAAATTTTTTATGGATGTAATAGATGATTATAATGTTGAGCCTGATGATGTTGTAATGAAATTATTTGTACAATCTCTGACCGAGGATGCTAGGGATTGGTTTAGAGGATTGCCCCATGCTAGTATAGGATCTTGGAATGAATTCAAGAATTGTTTCAAGGAACATTATGGAGATAAAACAAATGAGGGATTTATGTTTAATGAATTCAATAACATAAAGAAAAATTAGAATGAAGAGGTCCTTGAATTTAATATAAGATTCCAAAAGGCTATGCATAGGCTCCTACAAGTTATCAGGTTAGATGATAGAGTGTGTCTTGTGACATACTTAAATGCTTTTGATGCAAAGATGGGTAACCTCTTAAGGGATAAGAACCCTAGAAATCTTGGGGAGGCTTACAAGTTGGCTATCAACATAGAAAGTAATAGAAAAACATCAAGAAAATTAGGGAGAAGAAATGATTATAGGCCTCAAGTGCAAAATAAGAAAGAGATGGGAAGGTCTGCTAATTTTAAGCCAAAGGAGGAGGATAATCTAAAGCAGATTCTAAATGCTTTAGAGGATTTGAAGCCTGATGAAAAAAGGAATAATAGGGTTGCAAAAAATGACCGACCTATTTCAAGTAATTTTAGCAGGCAACCAAGAATGCAAAATTACCCATACAATACTTAGTGGAAGGATGGCAAGCCCATTTTTCTAGTTAAAAGGGATAGGCCTGATGATAGGATTCCTAATCCTTTGTAGAGAAATTCAATCAATATGAATGATGATGTCCCATGGTGTGTTGTTTGTCAATCTCCTCATAGTCCAGAGCATTGTGTTATTGCTCTGAATTTATCTGAGAATCAAGAACAAGATGAAGAATATGATCAGAGTGGTTGTGCAATGACTTCTTCACATGCATGGGATGAGGTTGACTCTACTAATGGTGAGGAAGAATAATTTGATGATGTTGGATGTGGTATAGTGAAGTGTGAGGAACATCTTTCCTTAAGGAGACCCTCTGATGAAGAAATTGCTCAAATCACTGTAGACATGGTCACTCAAGCCAAGAGCAATTATAATTTGAGAAATAGGACAGTTGGAAGCACAAGCAGTAAACCAGGTAGCATGTTTATCAAGAAATTAGAAAAAGGTACACAACAACATGAGGAAAAGGAGAAAGATGTTGGTGTTGTCAGTAGGGTTAAAGTAAAAAAGAAGATGGGACCTGGTGCAATACCTCAAGGTAAAGCTAAGACACCAGAGATAGTTGCTCCCATACCTCAGATTGAAGATGAGTTTTTACAAAAAGGTAAATCTGACTTGACTGTCCAAAAGGAAAGTAAAGATGGCACTAAGATTAAGGTTGATATGGGAAACCATACATATGTTCCCATTGATATGACTAAATTTCTCTCAAAAATAACTGTCAAGGTTCCATTGTTAGAAATGATGAGAATAGAAGAGCACAAGGTCAAGGCCTTGGATTGGGTAAATGGTGCCTGTTCTATAAAGGCCCAAGAAATGGACAAAGGTGAAAAGCATGTGCCTTCTATAGATGACACACTTGACAGTAATAATGAAGAAATTGTCTCTGAGATTCTTTAGAGGTATTTGGATGCAAATGTTGTAAATGCTGCATCAGGGACAGAGGATCCTTTTTCCTTGTCCCTTATGATAAATGGAAAATTATTGAAGAATTGCATGATTGATTCTAGAGCATCAAACACTATCATGCCTACAGAGATCATGAAGTCATTAGGACTAAAGGTTAATACACCTCATGGGAGATGCCAAGCTATGGAATCAAGAGAAGTGCTAGTCATTGGTACCATTAAGGCTTTGCCTTATAAATTAGCAACATTTCCTGATAAACAACTAACTATGAGTGTTCTTGTAGTTGATATTCCTTCTCAATATGGAATGTTGTTATCTAGAAAATGGAGTGCCTCTATGGGAGGAAGTATTCAATGTGACTTGTCTTTTGCTACTTTAAACATTGAAGGAGAAAGTGTGAAAGTTTCAAGGGAAGCTATAACTCCACATATGATTGAGGAAGATGATAAGGACAATATGAATTGTTTTGTGGACATTGACATTGGTTCTTTCCAAGTTTAGGAGAGAGAAGTGCAAGAAAAGGTCAAGCCCATCCTTCTGGCTAATGATGAAAATAACATGGTAGAAGGTAATGTCTTATGGACCTTGTATTTTGATGGAGCAAGTTCTAAGGAAGGTGCCAGAGTAGGAGTGCTATTGATATCCCCAAGTGGTAAGACTTTTAAGTTTTCTTTCACTCTCTTGTTCCCTTGCACAAATAATGTTGCTAAATATGAGGCCCTACTGATTGGTTTAAGACAAGCATCAAAAAATGGAATCAAACATCTTAGGGTGATTGGTGACTCTGAGTTAATAGTTTCTTAGATTAGATCAAAGTATGCATCAAAGAATCAAAGGATGAAACAATATAGAAATGTTGTTTGGGATGAAATTGAAGGTTTTAGTGCCTTTGGTATTGATTGGGTGGATAGAAGCCAAAACAAGATGGTTGACTTACTAGCAAACATAGCATTAAGGCCAGAGGATGTTACCTTTGCAGGGATATCTAGGATTAAGTGTAAGTCTAGGCCTTCTATCCTAGACAATGTTGAGAATTGGTAGGTATTTTCTGATGATCAGGATATACTAAGGTTTTTACAGTGTGAATCTCATTTTGATGGTTAGGAGATGGATTTCAGCACTTATGTTGACATTAGAAATGGAAAAGAGAATGTTCTTGGGAAAGAAGTTTTACAATTGAAATCAAACAGGATCCCAAGGGGATTGGTTGCTCTTGAGAGAGCATTTGATGATAAAGAAAGGACTTATTTTCCTAAATTTGTTGATAAGATAAATGATTTGGAAGAAATAAATTTAGGAACAAGTCAAGTACCCAAAAATGTTTACATAGGTAAATGTTTGTCTCAAAAAACTAGGAATAATCTGATTGATCTTCTCAAAAAATTTATACATGTCTTTGCATGGTCTTATGATGATTTGAAAGCCTATAGAGAAGATCTATTCCATCATGAGATACCATTGAAGGAAGGAACTAAACCTTTTAGGAAGAAATTAAGGCCTGTGAACCCTACCTTGGCACCAAAAATGCAAGATGAACTTAAAAAGATGATGGATGCTGGCATTATCAAGCTTGTTAGACATTCTACTTGGGTGTCAAACTTGGTTCCAGTCATAAAAAAGAATGGTGACATTAGGTTATGTGTTGATTTTAGGAATTTGAATGTCAATTCTTTGAAGGATGATTATGGTTTTCCTAATATGGAAAATATGCTGCAGAGGGTTACTGGATTAGAGTTAATGTCCATGATGGATGGTTTCTCTGGATATAATCAGGTCATGGTCAAGGAGTCAGAACAGTTTAAGACTGCATTCACTACCCCTTGGGGAACATATGTTTATGTTAGAATGCCTTTTGGTCTGACAAATGCAGGAGCTACTTTTCAGAGAGCTATGGATGTGGCCTTTGCAAACTTGATAAACAAATTTCTAGTAGCGTATCAGGATGATCTCACAACATATTCAAAAAAGGAAGATCAACATTGTGAGCATCTTGAGAAGATTTTTATTAGAGCTTTGGAGTACGAGATTTCTTTGAATCCAAAGAACTGTTCTTTTGGTGTTGTGGAAGGCAAGCTCTTAGGACATATTATGTCCAAGGATGGAGTGAGAATTGACCCTGAAAGGGTTATGGCTATAGATAAGCTTTCACCACCTAGAAATGTAAAAGGAATACAATCTTTCTTTGGGCAGGTAAATTTTCTAAGGAGATTTGTTACAAATTTTACAGAAATCAGTCTCCCTATCTCTAGAATGTTGAAAAAAGAAGAAAAGATTGAATGGAATGAAGAAGCAGACGAATCTTTCAGAAATATAAAAAAGGCCATCAGGGATGCTCCAATTTTTTAAACACCTGATTATGGTAAGCCTATGGAGATTTTTTCTTTTGCTTCTTGTCATACAGTAGCAGAAGTGTTATTGCAAAAGAATTCAGATGGATATGAACAACCCATATCATTTTTTAGTAAATCCTTACAAGTAGTAGAATTGAAATATGATATTACTAAGAAATAGGCTTATGCCTTAGTCAAAGTTGTCAAGGCTTTTAGATGTTATCTTGTAGGAGCCAAGGTGGTTGCTTATGTTCCTAGTGCTGCAGTTAAGGATGTATTGGTGAAACAAGAAGTTTCAGGGAAAAGATGTAGATGGATCAATAGGATCCAAGAATTTAATGTTGATATTCAAATTAAAAAATTGTTAAGAGGCTTAGATCTTGCAAAATTAATGGCACAAAGCAATTTAGTTGCAAATCATGTGAATGTGTTAGAAGAAGAACAAAGACCATATGTTTATGATATGGATTGTTGTGACTGGTACAAAGATGTTATTGGTTACTTGTAGAAATTGGTCCTTCCCCTTGGGATGGATGAAAATAGAAGGAGAACTATCAAGTTACAATCTACAAGGTATGCCATTATACATGGTAAGTTATGGTGGAGAAGCAATGAAGGAGTATTGCTAAAGTGCATAGACCATGAGAGGTCTGAGGAACTGTTAAAGGAAATGCACCAAGGTGTGTGTGGAGGACACTATATGACAAAGAACATAGCCTAAAAGATCCTTAGGTTTGGATTTTGGCGGCCTACAATTTTTAAGGATACACATCAGTTTGTAAGAAGGTGTGATGCATGCTAGAGATTTGCTGGAAAGTTGAAGTTTAATGGGAATTTTCCACTCAGACCTATTGCAGTTTAGGCTCCATTCCAGAAGTGGGGTATTGACTTTATTGGGGAGATTCCAAGTAAATCTAGTGGTGGACATTCTTACATACTAGTGGCAATAGACTATTTTACTAAGTGGGTTGAGCTATCCCTACTAGAAAGGCTACTAGCAAAGTGGTAGCAGACTTTGTGATATAGAACATCCTCACCAGGTTTGGTTGCCCAAAGGTAATTGTGGTTTATAATGCAATGTGTTTTAGATCATAGGAGTTTAGTGATTTATGTCAGTAATATGGGATAAACATTTCATTTTCTTTCCCATATCATCCACAAGGAAATGGCCAGGCTGAGTCTAGTAACAAAAGTCTGATTAAGATTCTCAAGAGGGTGTTGGATAGAAATAAGAAAGCCTGGGACTCAAAGTTATGGTGGGCACTATGGGCTGATAGGGTAACTATTAAGAAGGCCATAGGTTGTGCTCCATTTGATTTGGTGTATGGAATAAGTGCTAGATTACCTCAAAATTATTTATTGTAAATGTATAAATTCATCCAAGAATATGATGAAGATTTGAATGATGAGATGAGAGTAAGAATGGATGAGCTGATCCAGTTGGAGGAGGTAAGGAGAGATGCACATGAAAAGAATGAGGCCTTGCAGAAACAATGTAAAAATTTGTTTGATAGAAGGGATACCTAGAGAAGTTTTGAAGTTGATGACCTTGTCTTGATGTGGAATGCAATGTTAGAAGATAAGGGGAAGCATGGAAAATTTGATCCAATTTGGTTGGGCCCTTATCTTATTGAAAGCAGATGGGGGATAGACTCTTATGTCCTAAAGGATTTAACTGGTGGTACTTTGGAATTGCCTGTTCATGGACAATTCCTAAAGTTTTACTTCTCTTGAAGTATCTTTTCCATGAATAGTAGTTTAGGTTTTCCCCTATATAGTCATCTATTTTTGCTTTTTGGGTCAAAGTTTTGAGTTTGTTTGCTCTTCCAGGAGTTTCTAGCTTGCTCGTTGTATCTACAAGAGATACACGACCCAAGTATGAGCCAATATTAGCACTGGTAAAAATTTTCATGGCTGCATCCCCTTTTTCCTGGCCTCTGCATCCTTTTTCCTATTTTCTGGCAAAACCCTAGGCAAATAATTCAAAAATCTAGCCGTTGCCATGAAAAACCCTTGTTTTGTCTCGCCCTGTTCTAATTTTGTGTTACCTTTTTTGTGCCACTTAAGAATCCCTTAGTGCACATGGTTATTTTCTCTCCTGGTGTTCACTGAATTGAGTAATACTTTTTCATGCCTTATAAACTTTTCAGCAGTTCAGCGAATAGTGTTTGTGTAATTCTCTAAATGCCTCGTGGTTTTATCTTTTTATCCAACGACTTGGAAAACACTGATGTTTTTTTTCCCTTAGTCACTCATTCATGAAGTGGAGGTTCCCTGTAGTGAGATTCTAAATTGATGGTTGTCTTATAAGCAGATAGAATCTTTCTGGCTCATCAGATCTTGTGCCCGTCGTTGATTTCTTGTTGTGACATAGCTTTTCTTTTAAAGTGGGTCCACTTGCCAGGTTTGCTGATTCAGTGGTGTCTGATTGGTCCACGAGGTGCTGAGTCAACTTATGTTAGAGGGTCCTATGTCAGAGAATCTATAGAATAGTATAAAAAGTTGATCCAATGGTTGTCGTAAGATCTAATAGAATATGTCAGAGGCATGCGAACTTCAGACAACCATTGATCTCTCTTCAGGTGGGCCCAGTTTTTGGTTTAAGGATTTGGTGGAGCGGTTAAATATTTAGTGTTCTTGATAAAGGTCTTTGGTATTCACACATTCTCATAATTATTTGGTGAAGTTCTAAACTTTCAGCGATTCAGCGAATAGGCCTATTCACTGAATCTCTAGATAATGTAGTAGTGTTTCAAGTTTTTCAGTGAGTTAGCGAAATGCCTTTGGTCACTAATTCACTGGATCATTAGTGGGCCCTCAAAATTTTTATGTATTCACCAGTTCGTGAAGAGTAACTTGAGGTTATGAAAGAACTTCATGATTCAGTGAAAAGCTTTGTTTGCTAAATCGTTTGATCTGACATAGGTTAAGTAATTTATTCTGTGACTTGGAGTTTCCTTGTAGTCATGTATTCGCCAAGTGGTCAAAGGGTTAAGTGATTACTGAGAACGGTGGGACCATTTTCCAGGTGTTGCAGATTTGTCCATATTTGATTGGTCAACGTGGATGATGTGGAACTTGTCAATGGGGCCGTGGTTTTTCAAGGAGTTAAAGTAACAATAGATTTTGCGATTGTTGCTATACCACTGGGGTAAGATGCACAATGGTTAAGTGCATGGTATAACAATAGCTGTTGATCTCTTTCGGTGTCAGAGGGTTGTCAGGGTAGGGAGAGATTTTCCATTCAATGGTTGTCTTCTGATCTGAAAGAATCTTTTGGCTCTATGTGAACTTCAGACAACTGTCAATCTTCTTAATGCAGGCCCAGTGAATCTCTCAGTATTTTTGGTGGATCTGATAAAGGGTTAGTGATGCCAACAAAATTCAAAGGTTTCACTCTTTCACATAATAAAATGGTGAAGTGCTAAAAGGTTTGGTGATCTGGTGAACAAGCATTCGCGTAGTAGCTAAATAAAATGGCAGAGAGGAAAAATGTTCAGTGAACTGGCAAAAATCCTTCAGTCACCAGTTCACCAATTAAGAACCAAGGTTAAGTGTTTTGCTTTGTTCGCTTATTTGCTGAAGTAAGACATGAGTTAGGGGTTTCATTTCGTGAATGAGAAATCTTTTGTCGCATGGTTGCCAAATGTAACTAGGGTTCCTATTAAAGGTAAATCATAAGGCCCACAAAATATCAAGATCAGACGGTCATGATATAAAGTTTATCTCAGTTTGAATATTGACCACCGATTTGTTGCTAGAGCCATAAAGTAACCATTGTAGTTTGAATTCAAATTTTCAGAGGGTTTCCAACGATAGAAAGGACTAGTTTTTAATGCTTTCACGACCGGATTTTGATTAGTTTGGTGGTGTCGATTATTGTGATGTGGTCCAGTGAGTATGATGATTTATTGTAGGGAGTTTTATGCCATGGGGAGAATGAATAACGGTGCTCGAGGTGTGTTGCAGGAGTCAAATTAGATGAATTTGTAGGAGTTTCTTGATCTTCAGTACTTTTCCAAAGGATTTAGCATTAGTGAAGATTGATTTTGGCTCTGATTGTAGGGGTTTCTTGGTTTTCCCTCCCAGTGTATTAATTTCTGATCTGTTCAAATTGTTTGGTGGGTGGAAACCCTAACCCTTACCCTAGTTATCCATAGTTTGTTGCATCCTAACTTGTTTGGGATTCCAAGGTAACCAGTGATATATAATGTTGAATTTTTTATTTTGTTGGGGTTCCAGTTGCAAAGTTCAAACTCAGTCCCAAGTTTCTGGTCCTATGGTTTTGTAATAGTTTTTTGACTCAGTGTCTGTTAATGAAAGAATAAAGTTGCAGGTGTAAGCTGTAGTTTGCAAGTAGGGTGCTTTGTAGTTCATTGTATACACAAAAGGAATTCATCATACTTAATACAAATATCTGGTTCTTATCTCTCCTTTGTGTCAAGTTAAGTAAGCTTTGAGTTTTCTAGTTCATTACATATTGTTTGTATGTATGTATCTTCATTCTTGAGTTCTAATCTAGGATTGGATTAAATTATGCTCTAGGTGAGATATGGGTTTGCCCTTGTCTATGTAAGGATGTCTTGTAAGCAATAAAGATTAGGATAAATGTATTTATGGTTATGAATTCTCAGATATTTTCAAGTTTGTGTGTCTTTGTGTCTAAGGACTTTTGCCCAATGGATGAGGCACTAGCCTAAATGAGTATTCCTTTTGTTAACATACACTAGTTGAAGTTATTGCATCCCAAAAATATTGATATCAATAACCTTTTTAAGCTTTAAGTAGTTTGTTGTGTTTTTATGTTACCCTATAGTAATGGAGAGTCAATGAATGTGAGGTTAGCATTTAGTACTTTCTTACTATCAATCTATTATCTAGACCCAGTCTTTGGTGTGTGAAGTATATTTTTCACTGGGTTAGGTGCACCCACGTTGGTTTTGTAGAGCCAAAACTGAAGAGGGCAGTCTTGTCCCTATAGTTGGTCCAGTTACCCTAAGATCCCTATACATTTTGGAACTAACCATTCCTAAAATCTATCAGAGGGTATATTGGGAGCCTAAGAGCATAATTGTCCATTTTGAACACCAACATGTCCCACAAAAAAGAACATTGTAATAAGAATAAGATATAATATAGTGTTACAATAAAATTTGAACAAAGACATGTAATGCTTAAGTTAATGATCTAAAAAGCTGTAAATATAGGAATTGAAAAAGAAGATAGTGCCAAGAAACATTTTAACAAATATGAAACATGAGGAAAAGTAATAACATTAACAATGCCAAGATTCATTGCATTAAATTTCACCTGTGGATGAGTTTCTGCAGTGGGTTGCCCAACATCAAAAATATGTTGAGTTGCATTTGAGCTGTAACTAAGAGTATCATGTAGAACATACCCTAAACTTTGAAAGCGTTCTCGAGCCTGGCAATTCAAAATTCAATCTAGGCAAGCATGAATAAGTGAAATAAATTAGAGACATCAACATGAACATCAACATCATCATAATGATTAGACATAAATTATAGACATCAACATCAACATAATCATAATCATTTGGAGGGTATTCATTTTGGATAGTACTATGTTTCTTGAAAGTTTTTGTGATGCTTCTAAACTTTAAAGACATATTTTATGGCTTAATGATAATATAGATTAGTGTTTTGTTTTTTGATGGAATGTTGTTGATCATTCATGGTCTTGAAGAAACTTTTGATTGTTTTTATTCTCGAGTCTTGATGTTGTTTCTCAATGTGATATAAATTGACCATAAGATGGTTTAGTTGGTCCTCTCTTTCTATTTAATCATTTGTCTTCTTCATCGTGTAAGTGTCAATATGTTATAATCCAACTAGCATGTCATACCCCCACTTTTGAAAAACCTCACAGCATGCAAATCATAGCCAAAGACTTGGGTGATTAGCATACACAAATAGTGATTACCCTTAGGAAACAATGATCATTAATATTCATTAATGGCAGGCGGTGATTCCTTGGTAATAAAGACATTGACAACATTCATCATCTTAACCAAGTCATGGGTGGTGAGCCTTGAAATAGCATAATTAGTAAAAGGAAATAACAACATAAAATAATTTGGAGTGAAGAAGAAGGAAAATTGGAAAACAAAATATGGAATAATCAAGTTGGAATTGGAGAAGAATTCAGAAATAAACTTGAATTAGAAAAAATCCAAGTTATCCAGTTCTTTGTTTGAGGCTGGGTTCCGGTTCTACTTTTGTTCTCCTCTGGGTTTGACTTGGTTTCCTTTGGTAGGAACTTGGGTGCCTAGGCTAATCCCGAGTGCACCTGCAGTATTATAAATATGATACACGAGGTATTTTATTTATAATTTTATAGGATAACTCATTATTATGGTAACATGGGTATGACCACACTCCATGCCTTATAATGCTACTCGACATGGAGTGTGGTTCAAATGAAGTTGAACCAAATGCTGACCATGATGGCTATGATCATGATGAAGATGAATATGAATATTAAATCTAAAATATGGCTTGTAATTTGAATTTTCATTGTGAATGAAGAAACTATAGATTCAAGTTGACTCATTCTATGTTGTAATATATTTGTTCCCTAGATCTACCATATTATATATGTGTAGCCCTTAAGGGACATCTTCTGCTCATCCATGTATCAGAGCTCAGTGAGAGTTCTTAGGAGAAAGACAAGATGTCAGTGGGAGATGGAGAAACCAATATCAGAACACCACTTGAAGCCTTGCAATGTTGAGAGTAGGATAAAAGCTACACTTGAGACCCTATATAAGGAACAAACTTATTGAGCTTCACTTTGTTTCGAGAATATTTTTATATTCTATACTAAATAGCGCCAACCACGTGAAGGTGGAAGCTCATTTGGCCCCACTCCCCCACCAACATCACTCTAAATTTCCCGTTAACATCTAACATTCATTCATTATTTCATCCATTAATAAAATGTAACACTCATTAATTATCAAATGATAACATTCATTTACACATTAATAAAATGTGACATTCATTAATTATCACACGATAACATTCATTAACACATTATAAAATTTATGAACATTCAATGCTACATAATTAAATTCATTGGCATATAAAAATCAGTCATTATCAATTAAGGTGCATAGATGACAATCATTTCTTTTTTTTCTTTTGATCTCTAGTTTTTAAGAAGTAATCGTTAAGAGGAGTATCGATATCATCATGATGATCATCTACCCTCTCATTAGATCTTAATGCATGCCTAGTTCTCTGTTGATGCAAAGGGGGGTCATCTGCAATAACATATAAAAGGGTTAAATTAAAAAAAAATATTATAATTAGAAACATTAAAAACATTTTAAAGTATTTCAGTACTTTACAGGCCATAATCATATAGCTCTTTACCCAATCTAGTCACATCATCAACATTGAGATCATTTTGTCTGGCCTTGGCCTAAACATCAACATGCTCATTAACAATAGCCTCCACACTCTCTACAACTACAATACAAATTGTTACATTAATCCAAACACCGATTGCAATTAAATTTGTATTACTACCCCAATCAATTTAAGATGTTTACTTGTATTAGTGTGATGTACATCCTCATTGTCATCAACGTGCACAGGTTGTGTACAAAAAGAATCAGTAGGATGCATTTCAATTTCATAGCATTCATGTTATCATTGTTTTCTTACTTAAAACAAATTTACTCACTTTATGTTGGAACTTAACATCAAATAAACTAATTGGTAAATAATTAAATTTGAAATATCATCTATTTAGCTTACTTACCTTGACAGATCCATCAGTAGAACCTCTTCTTATTCTTTCTCCCACATCTTTATAGCCTTGTTGGAAGCCAATTCTCTTGTCCTCTTCTGTGAGACATACATTGAACTCTACGCCTTGCATTTTTGCTTGGTATCGTCAAATTTTATTTTATTGTTTCATCAAAACAAAAAAAGATTTCAAATTATAAATAAATATTATAAAGATCAAAGAATTATTTTCAGTGTTAAAATCCATCTACAGATTGTATTTTTCCTCATTCAATTCTGACAATATTAACACTTACAACTCATGCAGCAAATTTTGAATAACCGCCAGAGCCTAGCTTGTGTTGTCCGTACTTTTGTAGTCTTTCCTTTGTTGCCTTTGATGTGTCAGGCAATCTATGAAGAGATTGAAATAAATTAGTTCATATAAATATGAAGAGTATTTAGTAGGCAATTACATTGTTAACAGTATCACATACCTTCTTCTATTCTCTGGTGGTGTATTTCCTTTTTTAATTTCAATTTTCTCATTCGCATCCAGAATAAGATATTTCCACTCTTTATCAAGAATGCAAGGGGGGCAGTGGTAATTTGGGTTTTTGGTTAATGTACACCTGTACTGGTCCCTAATATACCTCAAACATAACCTAGATCTTTGAAGGAGCTTACCCTTATCAAATGCACGAGGTCCAAAAAAGTTTTTCATACTCTCTATGAGATCATCCTTTAACTTTTGATTTTCGGTTTTCCACCTTTTAAGAAATAAAATAGTGTTAGATTAAAAAATGGATGTAATGATAGTTATCCTAGCAATGATATGAAATCAAAATAGTGGATTGGGGTTTTAGTTTGGATATGATGTTCCACCCTATACAGATGGTGGGCCCGAATATCCGCAAACACTTGTCATTAAGTTTACTATAAAAAACATCATTCCCTACAAAATAATCATGGGATCATTAGTCAAAGGATATAATAGTATAAAATAAGAATACCATAGATGTAAGCTTCTCATATTGAATGCAAGGTGTGATTAGCATATGATTGTATAGTAAAAGAAAGGTCCAATCTTTAAAGTACTTGGAAGTTTTGCTATTTTCAAGGGAACTCCTTCTTCGCTCACAAGCAATATGCAATCCTTCACCGTTCCCATACTAGGAATACTAGTACATCTAGGAAAATGACCATCAAGTGTTGCATCCTCTGTGGCATAAATTGAAGCTATTACAAAATGGCCCTAAGAAAGAACACTTTAAGGGAAATAAACATATATATAATATAGAGAAAACAAATGTTCAAATCCTTCTTTCAATGTCATATCCTGATTGTAGATCTTTTGATATTCCTTTGTGAAATCACTATCACTAACAGTCTCTAATTTGAATCCAAGATAACTTCTAACATTCTCTAGATGTAAAACTCCATCTGGTACGGATGATAAAGCTAACCTAGGATCATCTTCCAAGGGTTCTACTAGTTCCCTTTTCAATTTAGGTCTATTCTTATCTCTAACATTGTGTATTAAAGAAACATCCATGATTTCTTCTAATTCCTTCATTGATTTAAAGATTTGTCAGGTAAAATACCTTGATTTCATGATTTTAGGGCTTACGTAGATTCAGCACAAAAATCTTCTCCAAATCCTTGCAAAATGCTTCTAATCTCTGCTCTTGATCTCCTTAACACTTGAATTCACTTTGATGATCAAATAATACTGATCATGACATTTTATTAATTCAATCTTACTTAGATCTGACATTGCATTCAATTCTTTTGCCACTTCTTTCCAAAAAGTTGTTTCTACTAACCTGCAAAACTTAAAACTTCTTGCGATCTCGCAAAACATAATTTTTTTCTTTGTGCTCTTAACCATCACATTAGAACATCATATACTACCTTGCATTAACTGTGCAAGACTCAGTTCATCATATATCTACTTCTACACTAATCTAAGTTCCTATTCTACTATAATTTTCATAAATTAAGTACTTTGAGATCGGTCAGGTAAAGATTCATTCTTACCTTTTAATGCTTCACCTTCCTGATTACCTTCAATGTTGAATATGTCTCCTTCATCTGTGCTTTTGATAAACTTCACTTCATCTGAATTACTACAGCATCCTTTCTGACTGTTACTTGCATCTTCATTTCTTCTTGCATGATTTCTGGGATTAGGATTAGGATGAAAAACTCTATTGTTCATTCTGCAAAACCTTGCTGTATGTCCAATCTTGTTGCATATCTGAAAAACAATTCCATTATTTCCATATCTTAGTTTGGGCTAATTGATTTGTGATCTGTAGTTTCTAGCAATGTGTCCAACCTTGTTGCATCTATAACATATTACTCCATTTCTTTTGTTCATATCTTCATTAGGTTTCTTATCTGCACTGTTAGTATTCCTAAACATTCTACTACCATCATTATTCTCAATAAATTTAGGTTTCCTACATTCAATAGCTCTATGTCCAAAAACATGACAATTATAGCAATAACCATTAAGAGGTTTAAATTGCTTACCTGTGCAATCTCTCTTCATATGACCAATAATATTACAAGCAAAACATCTACCTTTGAATTCTCTTTGCATACCTTTGGGTGATTCCTCTTGCTTACGTGATTCTTCTTCTTTAGGTGTATCTTCAGACTTGTTAATCTCATCAAACTTCTTCTCATCTATGCTTTCAGATATTTTTAGATCTGGTTCCTAACTTTCATCATTTGCTTTAAAAGTGTTGAATCCAAGACCAGTCTTATCATAGAATGGTTTTTGATAAGATATTTGTTCATCAATCTTCTCACTAGTTGAATATAGCCTTTCAAGTTGTTGTTTGGATTGAGTCAATTCACCTTTCAAAATCTTATTGTATTTCTCAAGTTCAACATACTGCAAATTGACTTTCTCAAGTTCAGATGTTACTTTACCAAGTTTAGATTTTAGTCCTTCATTTTCAGTATTTAGACTTTCATTCTTAGATTTCAAATTTGCTTCATTCTTGACATTTCCATCTTTCAAACTAAGCTTCATATTTTCTATCTTCAGTTCATGCTTAAGGATCTCATTTTCTTTTTCTAAATTGTCATCACAATCTTCAATAAAAACTTCAAATTCCTTTTTAGATCTCAGATCTTCCAACTTGTTTTTCAGTTTCTCAATGAGGTTCTTCGCATCATCATATTTTCTTTTCAAGGTGTCTTTTTCAATACTAAGCAAGTCAATCTATTCAAGAGCTTCTTCAAGATTCTTCTATAGTTGATCCATATCCATAGAGATCTTACTCAAGCTGCTAGGCTTTCCTTGAATGATTCTTTTCTGAGTAACTAAGCTCTGATACCAATTGTTAGAAATAGGGAATACAAAGGGGGGGGGTGAATCAATATTCTACAAAATTTTAGTTTTGCCCAATTATGGATATAACAGATTATCTTTACACATGCATAACATAAGAAGCTAAACAACATGCATAACAATAAAACTAAAGAACTCATAACACATTATTTGTTCTTGAGGAAACCCTGGCCAAGAGAAAACCCCGGTGGGGATGGTACCCACAAAGATCAACTAATCAAAAGTATCCTGTTAAGGATGTTGACCTTGTTAGGAGTGTATTACAAGCATATAGTGTATCAGTCCTGACTAAGGGACTATAGGCCTTGTTAGAAGCCTCAACCCTGTTAGGAGTTGGCAGTACAAAATGTGATTACCAGATGAGCCGACTGCCCCAACAAGTAATGTACAATATAAACTGATTAAAAAAGAAGGTTAAGGTACATAATGTTATACTACTTGCATCAATATCTCTTCGCTTCTCTTTCACTATTGCTATTACATACATTCTTTTCTACATCATTACCTCCTTACAATTACAATTACATTTATACAAGTCATTAGGATTAATAAATTTCTTGTCGGCTATCATATTACAAATAAATTTATTCAAGGGTTAACATCTAGGATGTCATGCCTTTATATTTTTAAGTCATTATTTTGATAAACAAAATAATCCCTTAACTCTTTACCCATTCTGTCTTCATATTCTATTTTGTCTTCATATTCTATCCTATCGGCTTGACACTATCTTTAGTAAAACTATCATAACTTCTTCCGTACATATCATACTGACTTGCACTCTAAGATGGGTCTTCAATAGTCATCATAGAATCTATGTTCAAGTGCACAAGCACTAAACTGACTCCAATCAATATCACAAACAAAAATTGTGTCCAGGTTCACTGGTAAAAATACTGTCTCATACTTAGACAATTTCACATTGCGCTCAGTCATACTAGCTCTTTGACTTGTGTGATCTTCATGTAGATCATATGTTGCCATAATGAAAACATCTATGTAACCAACTCATCCAAATTGCCAACATGGGGAACTTGTGAGGAAAGGACAAGAGAGATTGATGCTAAACTAAATAGCGCAACAACAAAAAGAAAGGTTGCCAAAGTCACATTAGAGATCTTGAGAATACATGGAGTATCTCAAGCAGAACTAGACAAAGCAAATGAACAAAAGATTTCTTTGGAATTAGAGAGCACAAAAGAAACAAAGGTAGAATCACATGATCCCAAGTTGAAGAAGGTAAAGATAGAGAAATCTGATGTACAAAAGGATAGAACTGATGATACTCCCTCTGCACCCAAGGAAACCATTGACCCTACTACTCCTCTGGAGTATAAGGAATTAACAAAAAGGAAGAAAGAGATCAGCACTATTCATCCATCCTCAAGAGTCATAAGAAATAGAAGAAACTCATAAGCACCTCCTGACATAAGTTTCAAACCTAGTCTTAGTGTGCTAACTGCAAGCATATTTGATTAGGGAAGAATTGATCAAGTATGGAAGTTTTATGAAAAATATAGTGAAATAGACAAATCTGAGATACATAGTATGATAATCAAACACATGCTAAAGTTCAAGAAGACAGTCTTGGAACTTAAGACTATGATCCCTGATAAGGTATGGAACATTCTAGAATTCCTAAAGAGATAGGAAATAGAAGAAGATCTACGGATAAGAGAAGATCTTAGATGAAACTCTTCCTGTATTCGACCTAGAAGAGAAGAAGTTACTGCTAGATTTGGTGAAGCCTCACCTTAGGACCAACACAAGAACATTGAATATAATGGACAAAAACTATGAATTAGTTATCAAAGAAACAAAGAAAGCCTTTGAGAAGGTCTTTATGAATAGGCACATGTATCCACCTACTATGCCCAAAGCACAAGTACCTCCAAAGGAAGTCAAAGTGGCAGAGCCCACTAATGCATCAGTAATAAGCTTAGGATTCAGTGCCTATAGTGGAAACAAAGTCAGAGGTGAATAAGTCTACGCCCATGACAGAGTCACTCAAGGACAACACCATTATCATTGATAATGTAGAGATAGCCATGATGACCATTGACACCGAGTTAGATAAGTTTGAAGAAGCTTTTGTGAGCACACAAGAAGCTGAAATCTTATACAGTAGTACACCTCCCACTCATCAAGAAGAAGTATTGATTAATGATGAGAAAGAAGAAGAAAAGATGGAAGAAAAAGAAATAGAAAAAAAAAATAGAAAAAGAGGAAGAAAAGAAAGAAGAAGAAAAGGTAAAAGAAAGTGAGAAAAAGGATGAAATGTCAATAGAACTAATCAAGGTGAAACAAGAAGGGATGGATAACACTCCCATCACTCCTTCAACAGCATTTTTGTCAAGTTTGACACCTGACACATCCAGTTTTTACTCATGGAGAGAAGAAGATCTAATAAAATTTAGCGTCCTAGCCATGGAAAAGGTCAAAGAAAAACAAGTGATGAGGAATCCCCTCCTGGTAGAATCAGTAAACATTCTAAACAATTTGTTGCCAGAGGATAATAAAGTGTCAAAGATACACTCTGTTGATGATGTGAGTATAGTCATCTCACATTTCAAAAGTAATTTCTCAAGCCTTGAAGAATCTACATCCCTAGTTGCAGAAGAAAAGTATATGAAGAAGAGGTTGAGTGAATTAATGAGAAACTTTGCACTTGACCTAAGCTCATTCAAGACTAGTCAAGCATCCTTAAAAGAGTTTGTAGATCAAGGAAGAAGAATCATTGCAGAATGCATGGATCAGGATAAGCTTATTGATGCGCATTTCAAGAAAATAAAAGAGGCAGAAGCTATGATTAAGCAAGTCAAGAATTCAGTGAAAGAGACATCCATAGATGTAAACATGTGTAATAATGTATACCAAGGGCAAATAGATAAGATTGAGAAGGCATAAAATGAAATGTCAAAGACCAGGGCAAGGCAAACATAGCTCAAGAATGCTCTTGCGCTCTCATTAGATATACTCAATCAGAACATCAAGGACATAGACACCACAATAGTAACATATGATCATGGTCCTAGCACTAACTTGGAGAAGATGGAGAAGCTACAGTATGCACTATGTGCCCATCTCCAGATAGTAAACTCTTTGATCACATTTTGGAAGAAGGAGATCCAAAACCTCAAGATAGCATATCTAGATATTTTCCCTTAGTGAGTATGTGTAAATACAATTTTTGAAACACCTTTTTCATTAATGTCAAAGGGGGAGTTGTGTATAGAACATGGATCATAATATGTATAGGGAGATATAAGTATAGAAGACAAAAAGTTTTTTTATGAAGGACAGTTAGCAACTTGGCCATATTCCTTTGTTGCCATCAATGACAAAGGGGGAGATTGTTGGAAAGTTGTCTATAATGATTTATATGACTTAATATAGTGTTTTCATTATGGAAACAAAGTCATATAGCAGTTTGGAGTCAGCACACGTGATGAGAAGATCATAAATCGGTTAAGCGTTGAAGACTGGACAATGTACAGAGTTCCTACAACTCAGAGCATTAGTGCACATGCATAAAATTGAGTTATGGTGTGTGCCTTGGAAGTTAAGTTAGTTAGACTATATTCATGCTTATTCTATGAGCACATGATAAGATATGCAAGTATGAGAAAGATACAAGCAGTTGAAGTTGCACTGCCAGTGTGTGCCAGTGAAGAACAAAGTAAGCAGCTGACTGTTAGTATTTTGAGTTGTGATTATAATCTAATGATGTAAAGGCTATGCACCTATTGTAATTAGGTTTTTGAAATATGTATATGTTTTTTTATAAACATGCTTAAGAAAATTTATTTGGAAGGGTTGTATGTAATAGGTCTAAGGGCCGACCTAGTTGTTTATTTTGTATGTGCATATAAATATGAGATGCGCCCATTGTATTTGGTATGGAAGTTGATATAGAGTTGTCATAAGAACTTAAGTTTAGTTTAAAGATTAAGTAAAAAGATAAATATACAGTGAACACTGATTCACCCCCCCCTCTCAGTGTTCCCATTCCTAACACTAAGATCCTTTAACCATGAAATTCATAATGGTTGTGTCATTGGTGTTAGTTTGTTTTGCTAGTTATTTTTAGGAAGATATAATGAAATGCAAATGTGAGGTTCCACTCCTATAGAGTAATATAATTGTTCTTTGTCCCCTTGGCACTAAAGAGTTAAATCTTCAACAAAGATAAGGAATGATGTTAAGTGGATTGCCCCGCTTGTGAGCTATTAGAAATTGATTTTTGATGGTACCTTTCAAGGTAGCCTAGGTTAATGTTGCATCTTTAGAGATTCATTGGGTCAAGTTGTTTTAGGGAAATCTTAGAATTGCCTCTTGGTTCAAATAATAAGAGTCACACTTTCTCTTATTAGGTATGCAAGTGACTTCTAAGCTTGACTACAAGAATCTCTTCATTTAGAGGGATTCAATGGTCATCCTAAATGCCATTAGAACAAAATATTTCAAATTGAAAAATTAAAAACATCTTTAGTTTGGTTTAGTTTCTTATTATCAGACACTATTTTAGAGAAGTCAAGGAATGACTGAATTCCTTGTGAAGAAGGCAATCAAATCCATTGAAGAGATCATCATTGATAATTAACCAAATAGGTGGCTCGATTTGGAAGGGTTGATTTTTAAGGAAATCTTAGAATTGCCTCTTGGTACAAACAATAAGAGTCACATGTTCTCTTATTGGGGATGCAAGTGAATTCTAAGCTTGATTGCAAGAATCTTGATGTTTAGAGGGATTCAATGGTCATCCTAAATGACATTAGAACAAAAGCTTTCAAACCAAAAAATTAAAAACATCTTCAGCTTGGTTTAGTTTCTTATTATCAGACACTATTTTAGAGAAGTCAAGGAATGACTAACTTCCTTGCGAAGAAGGCACTCAAATCCGTTGAAGAGCTCATCATTGATAATTAACCAAATAGGTGGCTCAATTTGGAAGGGTTGATTTTTATGGTCTCCCTCAAGGTATGAAACATCAATAACTATAATTATGGCATTTGATCAATTAGACACTCACTAGTTTACCCACCTATGGCTAGTGGAATAGATTCAATCATGTATATCACTCTCATGACATTAGGAGACTCCTTCACGATTGAGATATGGATTCATTGAAAGGCTCATATTTCCCTAATGCCAACAAAAGGTTCCTTAACACACATGTAGGATTTTTCTAACCAACTCTTCTCTTAGAACCATATTTGTCTCTTTTGATATTTGCTTCCACAAGCTTCCTTTTCTTGAGCATAATGTTTTTGATGGATCCCAAGTTATATTTGTAGTATGAGAAAAGATAAATTCCTTGTACAGGATCAATAAAAAAGATAAAGTTGGAAAAGTGTTAATTATTTAATATTGCAATACTCTATATTTTGTCTAAGTTATTACTAGAAAGAAAATGAATAGATTTTTCATGATGCAAATGCAATATCATCAAGCAACATTACATGCTTATGCACTTAGGATACCATGACAAACATGACAACACTTGAGGAACACAAACCAAAGCAAAAAGCATGGAAATATAGGCAAAAGAATTAATCATATCATGTGATAGTGTCACTATGTCACTCATATTGGAAGATAGAGTTTCCTCTAAGATTATGATCAAAAACTTATCCTCAATTCTTGTTTGTCATATATACAAGGTTTAGAATGAAAATAATAGATTTTTTAATTTCAAATCCCAAGGTGACAACAAACATCCAAAAGCATTTGGGAATGGCATTCAAACACTAGGATAACCCAGTCAAGGAGTAAGTTAATTTGGAGATACAAAGCCTCAACTAATTGAATTATTGACTAGATACTTTGACATAAAGGCCCACAATCTAACAGAAATTAGTGGATAGCTTGTAAGGAACCTAAAAAATGTAGAAATGAGGTCACAAAAATCAAGACAAGGGAACATTTAGGTTGAACACACATATTAAAAGCTAGAATCAAAATAAGGCATAATAACCTCAAATAAAGGCTTGTCTAGAAGTACTCTGAACCAAAAAATTATTTGTACTCCAGGTTCACTACCATGCATACCATCCTCATAAATCAAAGAATTCATTTTATCAAAAAATTCTATTATTTGTTAGAATACATATTTACCTCATGCATGGAAAACATGGTGGGTCTTAATAGGAATGCTAGAAGGATAACATGTAATTCATAAGCATTGACATCATACATCCAATGTGAGGAGAAAAAATGAACAATTTAAATTCTAACATAATTTTGACTACAAGACATCGAATCATCAATTCCATCCACTCATAATATTTAAATGATAAAAATACCACATCTTGAAGATCTTACACTTTATAAGAAAATGAAGCCTATATAGACATGTCATAAACATGACTGCCTAATGAAGCCTAAACATCCATAAACAATATTGCCTAAACATGCTAAATCCCTTCTAAGATGATAAGAAAGTACTTACTCAAAGAACAACGTACATGCATTACTATAAAATAAGAGTCATCTCAAATATAAATGGTTCTAAGTCTAAATAATAGGATCTAATAACATTGAGTTCAAAACATGAGGACTCATCAATATAAAAATCAATTACAAATTTATTCTCTTTACATGGCTAATATAGGGAAAGAAACTCTAAAAGTCTTAAAACATAAAGAAGAATTTAAACAATATAAAAAAATTCACAATGCATATCTTTCTTCCTCCCATGATAGACCCAAAGTGATGCACCCTCCTCAATTTATTTTATCTTGATGGGTTTTGATGGTTAGGAAAATATCCATGTAGCATAACCTTAGAAAATTGGATGAAAATGAAAGTATAAGTGTGACATAACATGAAGCGATGATGGATGCAGGAGGCTCCAATGTATACATTTTGAATGAAGGGCCCAAATTTTACCATGACATGAATGTTGAATATTGAAAGATAGTGAGAGGGCTTAGCCTTGTGGAAAGTGTCATAAGGTGAGAGAATACAAAAATAACACTTGGCATAAGGAAGAAAGAAAGGTGTGTTCACCCACATTGGAAAGAGTATGAAGATGACAAGTGGAAACAAAATAGGCAACATGTAAGAGGTGTAGGATTGGAAAGATGACAATTGTGAGAAAGTGTACAGTGGATTATATTAGGAAGAAGATCTCATATGTGTGTGGGAGAAACCAATAAAATAATTGGTCAAAGATGAGGTGGAAGGGTGAGGGTAACATGTGCATACAAGAATTTATGAGGGCTTGGAAGACATGGGTACTAAGACCATTGCACGCGTATGTGATTGATCCTTGGGCTTGTCACATTTTTTAAAAAGTTATGTTTGACATAATGTTCTCATGTTTTCTCAAATATAACATAAAAACAAAAAAATCACTTTTCAATTTCTCATTTATGTTGTTCATCTCATGGTTGCACAATTGCAAAGCCATTGTTCCACATTCACATTCATCCTAAGTAGATTTTTTATCCCCTCTTTGAATCATCATCAAAATGCTATGAGGACATTGTGAAAGTAAAAAAATTAAGTATTTGTGGTTTTTTCGGTCCAAGTTTGGACTAAATATGTAGATTGAATTATGTTTTCAAATTAATATTTATTTAATTTCTAGGACTTGATTATGAACTCCCAATGTTGAGATTAATTAATCACCTCCTCATGAAAAACCTAATAAACAATAGAAGCAATAAACACCTCCCTCATTTCATAAAAGTCCTCTGGGAACACAAGAAAGTCTTTTAGTGAAATAGAAAATAATACAAAAGAACTTGAGAAGTTGATTGCAAGGTTGAAAGATCTTGCAACAACAAAACCTCATAGGATGAATCTTGCTAAATCACTACAACCTATTGTCTCTCATGTAGTATTAGTGAGTGATAAAATCAATACTTGGTCTAATAAGAGGGCATACCCAAATAAATTTTACATAGAAAAACTACCTTATGAGTAAGTTAAACTAGAAAAATTCTAAAATCTAACTTGTGTGAACTCTTCACTAACCCCTAAATGAATGAAACCTTATACATGTGTGATCAAAATATGACACACTTCTATGAACCATTACACTTGAGAGAACCTATGGAAGATGAAATATCAAGAAGCGGCTCATATCTTCATATTTGAAGTGAGTTTAATCCTTCCCATGATGCTCATCAAATTAGCATTGAGGATTAGTGACTTGACTAATCCAAAATCAAGGATTCAAATCTAAGAATGAAGTTAAGAATGCAAGAGTGCAAGCTAAGAATGAGAGATTAAGCTAAGAATGTATGCAAGAAACTAGTATTCTAGAATGAGAATGCAAGAGATATCTTATTGAAGCAATGCAAGAAAAGAAACTAGGTTAAAAATGTAAGATTAAGCTAGAAATGAAGCTAAGAAATGAGAGAGCTAAAGCTAAGAATTGAAATTATCAAGATTATTCTAAGAAAGTAAGAATGCAAGATGCAAAGTCTAAGATGATCTAGATAGAAACAAAGATTAGGACCAATATGCAAGATTGCAAGAATTAGGAACCCTTGAGAAAGGGAAGAGCTTCCTTTTAAAGGAATTGGCTCAAGAATGGAGGGTGGAGATTAAGAGGCAAAAGAAGATGCAAGGAGATACAAGGTTAGGTAGAGATGAGTGGTGAGGAATAAGAGGCAAAATGAGATATTAGGTAGAATAAGATAAAATAGTAATTTTGAAAGCACAAATCCTTTTTAATTTCTAATTAATTAAGATTAGGTATGTCCACACATGTGAATGTGTTATTTTAATAAAAGTGTTGGGACTTTATATTAAAATCAAGGTTATAGAAATTAAATAAATATGCAGCTCTAGAAATTAGATCATAGCATATGCTTGATATAAGATTTTTGATTTAATTATGCAAAGGGGATTTTAAGAGTTACTCTGTGCAATTATGATTTTGAGATTTAGGATTTGATTGAAAGAGGGGCTCAAGTTCTATTAGACCAATTTTAGGTGATTACATTTGCTCCTCTTTGACTAATGTGTGAGTGATCTGGGAGCACATTGAGTCAAAGAATGATGATGTCAAGGATAGACGATAGATATCTGACTTCGAATTTGATTGAACAAAGATTGATAAGCAAGATGAGAGTATCCCACCTGATATGAAGCGATGAGATTGGATATCTGTTTAAGGGGATTGAGATAGCTAATCATCTGAGAGACAATACCAGATTGATATGGGTCCCGATGAACCTGATATGCCCCAAGTGATCAAAAAGATGTCTATTTGAGTGAACTCATATGAAGCGATGAGAGCACTCTTTCAAAAAGGAGATGTGGAGAATCTCAACTTGATATGAAGCGATGAAGCTGAGATGCCCTGAGTGATGATGTTTAAGTCCTGATTGACTTGATCAATTTAAGATTTGGTTCAATTTCTAGATTTGTAGATTAGGAGATTTGATTGTTGAATTTTTTTTTATGTTGTCATGCCCCCTCGGGATTGAAATGGAAATGAGGTACAATGGGAAAAGATTAGCCTCTGAAGAAAAGAAGGTAGGAGAGAGAAATAAATGATAGTGTCAATAGTCAACTTCATTAGGAGATTTGGAATTTTGATTTCGATCTGAAAAATAGGATAAAAAATAAGGATTTTGCAGTCAGACTACCTCTATGGAGAGAAAGGAAGGAGTGAAAAGAAAGAATAGCTCAAGGAAACTAGAAATGAAAAGCTAAATGCAACCCTAGAATGAAATGTAGCCTAAGAATGAAAAATTTATCCTAAGACGCGAGAGTACTCAAGTCACCGATCTGGTAGCTATTAATTTCTCATCATTTGAGTGTTTGGGACATCAAAGGTAAGTACAACTTTCACCGCCGCAAGAGAAACTATGAAAAATATGAATACAACCTTATTGATTAAGATGTAGGAAACACACGTAAACTTTGAGACATAAGTGTCGAGATGACCTAAACATGGTTTCCAAATTAATGTTGTAAGATAATACCCATATCGAAGCTCAAGCTACCAAGATATTCAGGAGTGTCATTGTACGCGCTACATACAAGAAATAGACAAGGAGATAATTCCAACCTCACCTAAGTGTCCAAATAAAGAAGGTTGAGATATGTGTGGCATTCCAATCATGATAGAGGCTCTTACCATAGACACCCAATTTATTTATTTTTTTGATCTGTAACAGTGATAAGATTTATTCAAAGATTGGGAAAGCACCTGGCCCAAACTAGGGATGGTTACAAAAGGGGAAACCATATTCCCCACCAAAAAGACAAGACAAAGAGTAGTAAACATCAGAAAGCTCAAAAATAAACTAGGAGAAGAGACACATATAGAGCTATCTCCTTACACCTCTTTTAGTATGTGAACGAAGAATCATCTCAAATGAATTCTTCATTTTTTTATCCTTTCACTTCTTCACCACTTCCCAACCCTCTTCCATCCTCAAAGCCACCTGTCGCCATTCCTCACAGACACCATCAAGATCCTGTAATGGATCTACTAATCTATCCTCCTTTGGTTATCCAAGAATTTTCTCAATGGCTGCCATCTTCTCCTTCTCTCGTGAGCCCATAGGTTTCAGCTTCTCTCGACCATCCAGTGTGCCAAAAACACTATTTAAGTATGGAGCCACCACCTGAATAGAACCATTGTCTATGGGGGACTATGTAGCTAGTTTTGTAACCTCAGAGACACCATGCACACCATCATCATGCACAACCTGTACATAACTCTTTTGACTATCAACCTTCTTCTCCACCATGTAAAGTGAGGAAGAGACCTCCTGCCACCAAGAAGCCTCCTTACCCAGCCTAGAATTAGCACATTGGACAGCCAAGTGGCCCATTTTAAAAGATTTCCTACATCAAAATGTCTTAGGATCATTAAAATCACACCACAAGCAGAAATCAAAGAAAAAATGTTACGCCCTCAGTTGTGAATCTCTATAAGTCAAGTAGACATCATCGAGTGAACTTAGAAGACATAGCAAGTAAAAATCAATGATAAAAGATAACACACAAGAAAATAGTTCAAGATATCTCCGTTGTTTTTAGTTTTTTTCTAGGATGTAATTTATGATGGGTGTTAAGGAGAACCTTTGTTCTAGTGTCAAAGTGCAACTGCGCAATGGATAGTAAAAGATCTGATATGTGTTGAGGAACACGATGATGTCCAAATTGGTAGTGTTAAAAAACACTGAAGGATTGGGGTGTTGAGAAACACCAAGTAGTGTCAATGATAGAGTGTACATTGGGAAGGAATGATAGACTAACTCAAGTTAAGCTCAAAGATCGACCATGTGATAAAGCAATGACAACTTAGATAGGTGCATGATTTCCCCCAAACAATAGAAAATAATCGAGGATAAGACTAAGACAAGTTCCAGACCATGAAGACATAAGGAAATGACAAGTGAGATGGATGCAGGGAGACAAGAGATCAGCCACACATTGATAAATGGAGCACTGATTACATGTAGCATCTATTTGCCAGGTTTTCACCACTTGGAGATTATTGCTATTTTTCCTACCAAGGTGCCTGTTTCTAGGTTTTCACAAAGGCATGATTTTTCTCTCTTCCAAATTTTCAATTTTTTTTTGTATTTTTTCATTTTTTGCTTTTTTTATGGATACATCAAGGCGCTTGTTTCTAGGTTTTCATTGAGATGATCATTTTTTCAAGATATTTTAACATTTTTTAGGATTTTTTGAGGACTTTATATGCTTTTTAGAATTTTTCAAGATCATAGATTGTTGTACATGAAGTAGAGTATCTAATTGTAGAGCAGCTACAGATGAAGAGGGTTGAGAAGCTCTTTGAGAATATTTCTATTTTTAGTAGCTAGTTGAGAGGATTCAGAACTAGATGTTGTAGTAGTGATAGAAGAATCCAGCCAATAGTGTCCAACTGTCAAGAGTTTCATAGCCAAGGAAAGATCATTTGAGTGAGATCCATAAATACCCTCATGGACCTCTCTTTAACACTTTTTTAGATTCCTCATCTTCTAAATGTCTAAGGAGAGTACCATCAAGATTTTTCTAAAGCAAGTCATTAGCGATGAGTAAATACCAGTGTGCACTTTTGGGAAGGCAATGATAGAGTGGAGAGCCATATGAGGTGTGAGAGGTAATGGTGGTGTGGTAAATTTGAGAGTGAATTGATTCATAGGAAGAAGACGGAAACTAGAATGTCAACATCGATTTTTCTTTTATAGCCAAGTCTTTTAGCTTGGGAATACACATGCCTTTGATAGTTCTTTACTTTCAGATGCTTTTGATCACAATTATTTTATGATGGATTTTGAAATCTATATTTTCTTTGATTTTCTTCTTTTCTTGGAGAAACCATGTGGTCTTTTGAATATTTATTTTTGCTTTGTAGTTACATGTCGATTAGATAGGACATAGTGATCTTTAAATGTAAATGGATTCTTGTATTTCTAATTTTTATGTTGCACATCCAAATGAATTCTATAAGACTCAAGAATTATGGATGAATAAGGCTGATGTGATGGGTTTAGATGGAGAGATGGATGGGAAGTGGGACAACCACTTAGTTCAGGAAGGACAAGGGATAAAGACTCAATAGGTTCAAATGCAAAGACACTGATATTGTCCTCATCATTTATAAATGAATCAGAGAGATCAAGAATGTTGTCTTCCATAGAACATTGTCGATTGCAAGTTTTCCTAGAAGAATCTTAGGAGTTTAGAGGAGTATTATGTGAATCTAGCCTGGATGGTCCATTCTGATAAATAGGTCCCTCTTCTGGTGGCTAAAGTGCACGAATAGGAATCAAATCAATCCTAAACCTTCCTAAATTCCATGAAGCTATCATAGGATGAGGTCTTCTATACCCATGATTTTCTCGATTAGCTAAAGTACTAATTTGATTAGATGGCCTAGGAGCCATAGGAATCATTTCCATATAAGGATGAAAAGGATCTTCATCATCAACTTGATTTTGAGAATTGGAGCTTTCTCCTCTTTCAAATTTTATAGCAGGAGCATATCTGTGTATGACATCAACTTGTATTTCCATATTAGCATCTAAGAAGGAGTCCCATTCATACTCATGCGAGTCTATTTCACTATTACAATACTACCTGATGTAATCAACTAGAGACATTGTAGGAGGTAGATCATAATCATCACTTTCATCTGGCACAAGAGATTTATTTTCAGCAACATGAACTTGATCAGTAGTAGGAGCAGTAGTAGTATCATATGTAGTAGTAGGAGTATAATCCAAACTAGGTGTGAACATAGGCATATCTAAGATATGGGAGACAATAATAGGTTTCCCCCAACTAGGATTAGAGTCAACAATGTGTTAACAACAAGAGTAATAGCAATAGTATTAGTGGTAGTAGTAGGAATTTTAGTAGTAGTTTGGGTAAGATCCTCCTGGTTAGGACCAGGGTCATGTGCTTGAGGATCTTGAAATGGCATGTAAGGATCTCCTTGATGGTCTAGATTAAAATTTTGGATATGTAAGAGCCTTTCATATGTCATTGGTTGTATATTGTCTTCTTCTTTGTCATCTGAGTCCTCATATGGGTGAGTACTACTACTAGGTTTGTTCAACTTATGTTCATGATAGCCAACACCAATCTTATCCTTAGGATTTATGAATTTAGCATGTAAAGGTTCAAGAAGACCTTTTCCTTTTCCAAGAGGACTTTTTCCATCATGTCCCATCTTTTGCATAAGTTGATAGCCCATACCATAATTTTTAGGTGAGATGTCAGTATGTTTGTCTTTTTGTTCAGGTTCTTTTCTCTTGTAGAGTCTGTGTAAGACAACATTTTCTTCCCTTTCTAGCTCTAGGGGTATTGTAGCCTTAATCATTCCAGTACCTTCATGAATAACATGTGTTGTAGCTGAAGGAGATGATTTCCATAAGATTTTGAAGAGACAACAAAAGTGTCCACTCGATAGGTTCCCATACTAGTAGGTCTTACTAGTATTATTTTCCTGCAGTTTGATAGATGTGTTTTTCCATTTTCTTATTCTTTGTTAGGAGATGACCCTTCTTTATTAGGAGGAACCATTCAGTCTTCTTGTTTAGGATTGTTATAGGCACATGTTGAATCTACTGGAATAGTAATCTCAATTTCATCATGAGGGAACTTAATGCATCAATGGTATGTAGAAGGAACTTCTTACATTGCATGGATCCAAGGATGACCCAAAAGGATGTTTTATGCCAAAGGAATATCCAAGACTTGGTAGAGAACATACCATTGAACAAGACCTACTTGAATTGGTAAGAGTACCATGAATTTAGAAGAATGTTCCTCTTCATCGTATGTGTTGATCGTTATGTTGCATTGGGGATCAACAACATGCTCTGAGAAACCAAGAGCTTTAACTGGATTAAAAGTGCAGATATTCAAACCCGCACCTCCATCTATCAAAATGTGCTTAACTCTATACTGATTGATGGTGACTTCAATATGGAGGGGCTGATTATGAGGATGACTAACAGATGTATCATCTTTTTCAAAGAAATTGAGATAAGGAGGTGAAGTGAGGTGACTAACCATGGACTAGAAATTATCAATTTCTAGGTCCTTAGTTATGTTAGCCACAAGAAGGGCTTGATCAATAATCTATCTATGAGCATGAGAGATTTGTAGTAGTTCAAGTATAGAGATCTAAGTTGAAGTGTGTTGAAGTTGGTCAACTAGATTAGGATCCTGTGTAGCTGACATAGTAGATAGTTCAGTTGTCAAGGTTGTTTCTTTATTAGGAGAAGAGAAGGAAGATGAACCTTCTCCTGGAGGAGTGACTTTCACTTGGGAGTGGATTACCACATTAGATGATTCAACTTTATCTTTGTCGTTAGTATGATCAAAAGATTCCAGCATGTTGACCACATTGTCACTATTAGAGTAGTGTTGCCCCACTTTTCACCCCATAATCATGTTCTCAAAGTGGAAGACTTTGATCTTATAATCAGGTCTGGTCATGGTTGAGTCTAGGTCTAATGTCCTTCATAGGTAGGCTATCCTTGTCAGGTTTCCCTTTCTCTTGCCCTCTCATTTATAAGCCGGGTGGGTTATTTGGAAGTCTTGTCATAATGGGTAGGTTATAGATCCCAACCTGGCAAGGATTATATGTTCCTATTGATTCTCTTTCTCAAATGAAAGGATGATTGTGAATCATGATCTCTAGGCATCAAAGGAAAGACTTTTCCTATGATTGATGTTGTAATAGAGTTGGCATTGAATTATTCAAAATTCTACTTCATATGAGAGTGTGATGAAATGAGTTCTTTTAGAACTCAGGCTATGCATTTTTCAATGTGACAGAGCTGAGTTAGGCATTTTTAATAGTCAACTATAGTTGGTGATTCTCACCATTTGAAGGTACGGGATGATTCATCAAGTCACGATGATCCAAACAGTGAGTGTGTGATTTGATGTTGAAAATAAAGCCCTATGGTAGGCATGGTTGCATGATCGCATGACTGAGAGAACCGCCTTGCAATCATGCGACAAAGCATGAAGCACAGTCGGTTAGGTGGGAAAGAGGCACTTAAGTTGAGAATTTAAGCACATGTAGATTAGTGGGCCCTGTTTCTCAGTGGGACTTGAGTTATGACATCGTATCGATGGTTTAAATCAACCAGGGTTTCAATCCAATGATGGTCAGAATTTCACAATAGAAAGATGCTCAAAAAATAACAAACACGAAATAGCAACAAGGTGCCACCTGTCCCAGTGCGCCCGTCTTTGGTAACGAAAGACAACGTAAGTCACCAAGTGAAGGTTAAATAAGATATGCTCTGTTGGACCCACGGGCACCAATCATAGAGTAGTTGCATGATTGTATGAATTAAAATATTGCTATGCGATCATGCGACAATGGAAACTCAAGCCGGTGAATGTGCTCTGCTGGGACCCACTTACACCAACAGCGTAGATGCGATGATGAAAGCCTGAGGGGTGTGAAAAGTCAATGAAAAGATAATGAAAAGACAATGTAAGTCAAGTAACTATGCCATGCTGGATCCATGTGAGCCAATCATAGGGCAGTCGCATGATCGCATGAATTAAAATAATACCATGCGATCATGCGACAATGTAAGTCATCAAAGATGCTTGGTAGGATGAAGACACGTAGCTTGGTAGGTCCGGAAAGAGTTTGTTTGTGATACTACATCAATGGGTGCCACTTTGTTGCTATGGTGTGGAAGATCCTTTGCGGTGAAGTGGGATCTTGCCATGTGTCCAACTAACAAATGAAAAGCAATTAAAAGATTATTATTTCAAAAGTATTCGGCATGTGCTTTAATGTAAGCGCTTAAAGTTGACGGGTGGAGAATGGTTAATCCACTACTTCACTATTGCGGAAATCATACTTGAAGGGTGCAATTCCCACAATGAGGACTTGATAAGTGGTGTCATTGTCTCATATTATGAAGAATGTTGAACACGATTAAATCATAAAATGTAGGAATCAATGATTTTGATCTTATGAAAGGAATGAGTTTTTGGTTATTTTTAAAGGATAACTGCTGCAATAAAATAGTGGATATATGCTTTTGAATATCAAATGAAGTCATGGTTAGAGGTAATGCCAGACATTCCTTATGCATCTAAGAAGGATGAAGATTGATCACGGCAAAGGAAGATGATGAAGTCTTTTCATTTCACATTCTCGAAGGCAAGTTAGAGACAAAGTCTTTTTGGCTCTTTTGTTTGTAGTTTCAAAAGTGCTAGTCTCCAGTCTTTCTAGATTTTGGAATTTGAAACATCTCACATTCTCATGAGAGATCATACATTGTAATCTCTATATATATTGTTGAAAAAGTAAATAAAAAGGTCAGCAAAATTGTTGGTGTAAGAGACTTGATATTGCAGAATCAATTGAAGGGTGTTTTATGTCAATGATTTTATGTTCCATTTAGTTAGAAATTATTGATTCTATGATTCTTTCTTTTAATCCAAATTACAGTAGGAAGGAAAGGATATTTCATTCCTTTGTCATGAGGATATGAATAAACCACAGTAGGATGTGCTTAGGGATATTCAGGGAAGGATTCATTAGAAGTCTTTAATCATTTCATTTACATTTATCTAGGTAGATGCTAAGCATATAAATTCATAGGATTTGTGAGTTTACTGCTTGGTTTTAGATTTGAGAGCTTTTCCTGCCTGGGTTAAGTCCTGTTTACGCTTAATTCGGTTTGCCTCTTCT
Organism: Chamaecyparis obtusa; assembly: GCA_027943335.1. Lineage (NCBI taxonomy): Eukaryota > Viridiplantae > Streptophyta > Pinopsida > Cupressales > Cupressaceae > Chamaecyparis > Chamaecyparis obtusa. The sequence continues at coordinate 261,827 of BSBK01009387.1, read as the reverse complement.
ACTCTCAGGTTAAGAGCATACCCCAGGTTAGATTTAGGAGAAAAACATTATTCTTTGAATATCATACACATAGGGAGTTGTACCTACCAATTCAAAGAAAAGTCATTAATCAGAAAATGGCTTTTCAACTATTGTAACCAGATATTGTTCATCATTTGGGCATTAAGAGTTATTTCCATAAGAAACAAGAAAGGACAAATCTATTTACTAATAGATTTTTGGTGACTCTATTGGGGACACAAACAGTCATTTGATCAGTAAGCTACATCATCTTGGAGTGAATAAGATTCCTTAGGAGTACCAGAGAATAGGGTGGATGAGATTCTACATTTGATACATTAGCAGAGCTTGGTTTTCCCATCCTAGAAGTTCCTAGAAAGAAAGGAGAAAGGAAAAGTTAGACTAGGCCTTCTTCTCCTATTAGAAATCAAAGCACTTCACAAAACACTTGTCAAGTGTTAACACTTCACAGTACCACTACTCCCCCAGTTGTTAATTTTCCACCATACTGTGCTAGGATTGTCATGGCTGCTCCATGGGCTGCTGCAGTAGGACCATTAGCACTAGCAGCTTATCATCCATTCCCTGTTGGATCAAGAAGAAATTTCCCTAAGTTTTCAAGAGATGGGAAAGTCACCACTGATGAACATATTAAAGCCTTCTTTGCTGCTACTCATATTTTAGGGGTGGCACATGCGGACGTTGTTGTGAGATTATTTGTTGAGACTTTAACAAACAGTGCAGCGGAATGGTTTTATCATCTGGATGATGGTTCTATCACCAATTGGAATGCAATGAGAACAACATTTGAGGATCATTTTAAGACAAAAGAAGATGAGCATCATTTATTGACACAATTGACATCCATCAAAAAATAGCCTCACATGAGCATGAGGGATTTTGTAGCTGCCTTTAATAAGATTGTTAGTAGAATCCTTGTTGCAGATAGACCTACTACTGGTAATCTTAAAACATTTTTCATAAGTGCAATGCCTCTGGATATCAATTATGAGTTGAGAAAGGCATGTCCCACAGATTTAGTAGATGCACAAAAGAAAGCTATTGAATGTGAAGAAGATTTAATTTCAGCAAGAAAATGGAAAAGAGAGTTACAAAATAAAGGAAGTTCAAGTAGTACCTTGTCATTTGATGAAATGATTCAAAAATTGTCCAATGAATTGATTGCTATGAAAAGGCAATTACCAGGATTCAATAATTCTAATCAGCGTAATTTTTAGAATATGCCTAGAAGAAACATGGACAATAGATTTCTGCAACTTAGAGGCCCTCAACCTAGGTTGCAGATTGAAGCTGCACCAAAAAAAGGAAACATGTGCATGTTTCATTTGACTATAGATCACACTAATGAGAACTATCCAAGAATTTCCCGTATGATGCAGTTATTGACCACCAATGAACTGAATATAGTAGCTCCTGTTGAAGAATAGGATACATACTCAACTGGCGACTTTGGAAATTTATTTGTGGAGTATGAATCTGATTTTGAATCTAAAGGTGAATGTTTTGCTACTCTTGATGGAAATTCATATACGGTGCTCACTTGGAATCAAAAATTAAAAAATTAGTCTTCCAGCCAACCTCATAAAAGTGATCCTAGTCCTATGATAAACAGTGCTAATACTGATCAGAAGGCGTCAAGCTCTAAGCCAAGTAAAGATAAATTATCTTTTGATGCTGTTCAATTCTGTGAAGAATCTAAAATTCAGATTTCTTTTCTGGATTATTTAAAATCAAACCTTCAGAATTTAAAAGATTAGTAGAACAGTGTAAAGGAAATGTTTCAGAATTAAATAATAGTGCTACTGTGGTAGAAGGGGATGAGACATTGATAGCTGATTTGTTTAAAGAAGAAGAATCTACCATGTTAGCAATGTCACCTGGACAAAAACCTCCTCCCTTCTATGTTTCACTCTATGTTAATGGATGCAAATTAAGAAATTGTATAATAGATTCAGGCACATCAGATAATGTCATGCCTTATTTTGTAGCCAAAGCTTTGAATCTTAATCTCACTAAGGTGTATGGGAAATGTTATTTGATGGATGCTAAACAAGTTCCTTTAATTGGCCAAATCAAGGATGCACAGGTGGCTTTGGCATCTCATCTTGAAAAGAAACTATTGATGACTATCTTGGTAGCTGACATTCTGGCAAGTTATGGGCTTCTCTTAAGTAGAGGTTTTTGTAGAGACCTAGGAGGGGAAATAAAGTTGGATTGGTCTCATGTTGTCATACCAATTGGGAATAAGAAAATCAGATTGGAGCCTGAGGAAAAGGTGAAGTATATAGTCATGAAATCAGATGATCCTAAGGCTCAAATACTTTATCAAGAACTAGAATTTGGTAATTACATGTTGTTTACTAAAGAATCTCTAAATGGGAATAAGGATGAAGATGGTAATGAAAAGAAATCAAGTGAAGAAAAGGAATTATCAGACTTATGGGTTCTTGAATTTGATGGAAGTTGTTCTTCATCAGGATCAAGTGCAGGTGTTGTATTGATTCCTCCTCAAGGAGAACCTGAACCTATGGCATTCAAATTAGAGTTTGGAAATACCAATAATACCACTGAATATGAAGCCTTACTACTGGGATTAGCAGCAACAAAAGAAAAAGGTTTTAAAGTGTTGAAGGCTCGAGGTGATGCAGAGCTTATTGTGAGACAAGTTAGAGGATAATATTCAGTAAAGAATCATAGATTAAAAAACTACAAAAATAAAGTTTGGGATCAGATAGAAGGTCTGGATGCCTTTTCTATTGAAGCAATACCAAGAGAGCTAAATACCAAAGCTAATTCATTGGCTGTCTCTGCATCTTTGTTGTTGCCTCATCTGGACTTTAAAAACAAGAAATATTAGATTGAAGTTGTATATCTAGCTACTGTCCCAGATAATATAGATTCATGGCAAGTGTTTGAGGATGACAAAAGCTTGCAATTGTTTCTAGAAAATGGTAAAATCAGTTCTAAATATCAGCATGAAAAAGATGAGGAACGTTCCAACCATGGATTAAATGAAAAACAAGTTAACGAAGTTCAAGTACTAGGTGATATTGTTCCTCCTTATTTTGTATCTTTAGAGAAGTTGTTTAATAGGCATGATGCTTATATAAAATAGAAAAGAGAAAGAAAAGAGCCTAACACTGGTGAGTATGAAGGAGTAAATATTGGTGATAATGATAATCCTAAGTTGATTAATATTGGTAAATGTTGTTCGCTTGAAGAGAAAGAAGCTACCAGGCTACTCTTTCTAGAATACAGAGACATTTTTTCTTGGAGCTACGAAGATTTGAAAAGCTATGGAGGTGGAAAAGTGAAACATCAGATTCCTTTGAGGCCTGATATAGTGCCTGTCCGATAGAAGCAAAGAAATTATATCCTAAAGTTGTAGATGCCATATTCCAAGAGGTGGATAAAATGCTGAAAGCTCAGATCATTTATCCTATCCATCACTCCACATGGATAGCTAATATAGTGCCAGTGTGGAAGAAGAACGGAGAAATTAGAATTTGTGTTGATTTTTGGAATTTGAATCAGGCATCTCTTAAGGATAACTTTGTACTTCCCAATATGGATTACTTGCTACAGACAGTGGCTAGATCAGAAATGATGTCCATGCTTGATGGATTTTTCGGTTACAATCAGGTTGAAGTTGAAGAAAAAGATCAGCATAAGATGACATTTACTACACCATGGGGTACATTTGCATACCGAAGGATGCCTTTTGGGCTCATCAATGTTGGTGCCACCTTTCAGAGATGCATGAGTAAGACATTTGCTGATTTGAAGGATCAAATCATAGTAATATATTTAGATGATCTTACTGTATTTTCAAAGAAAAGAAAGGATCACATTGAGGATTTGAGAAAAGTATTGCAGAGATTTTGAGATGATGGGATTTCTCTCAATCCAAAGAAGTCTGTGTTTTGTGTAATGGAAGGAAAACTTCTTGGCCATATAGTCTCTCAAGAAGGAATCAAAATTGATCCGGAGCATGTTGAAGCCATCAGAAGATTAAGTTTGCTAGTAAATAAAATGGGAGTTAAATCATTCTTTGGCCAAGTCAATTTCCTAAGGCATTTTGTACCAGACTTTGCTGAAACAACTAAATGCATCATAGATATGATGAAAGGTAATTCAAATTTTAAGTGGAGTGAAGAAGGTAAGAAAGCTTTTCAAAATATTAAAAACACCATTGCTCATGCTCCAGTATTATGTCATCCGGATTATAGCAGAGATTTTATTATTTACTGTTATGCCTCCGAACATACTTTATCTGCCATACTAATGCAGAAAAATGATGAAGACATACAAGCTCCAATTTCTTTTATGAGCGTTCCTCTGAAAAATCATGAGTTAAAATATTCTCAGATTGAAAAGCATGCATTTTCAGTAGTCAATGCATTGAAAAACTTTAGATTTTACATCTTGCATTCACTTTCTATAGTTTATGTGCCAGATGTAGCAGTTAAAAGTGTGCTGACATAGCAAGAGGTGGGATGCAATACCAGAGGTTCATGGATAGAAAAAATGAAAGAATATGATATAGAAATTCACCCTACCAAACTAATAAAGGGTAATGCTTTGTGTAGAGCAATTGCAAAGGGTAAAGCTGAAAAAGAACCAGAAGGATCTAAAGAAAAACAACTAGTTCTAGTTGTGGGTCTTCGGGAAACATGGTTTGAAGACATTGCTTACTTCCTAGCGTATGGAGAATGTCTAGAAGGAATGATGTCAAGAAAAAGAAGAGATCTCAGGTTAAAGGTAGCTAAGTTTGTGATTTGGGATAGCAAGCTATTCAAGAAGGCAATTGATGGTAGTTTCCTTAGATGTGTAGATAAGCAGCAGCAGGAAAAATTATTGAAGACTTTTCATGACGAGGCCTGTGGAGGGAACTTTTCATCTTCAGTAACATCATTTAAAATATTGAGACAATGTTATTATTGGCCCGGTATGTTCAGAGATGCATATGCCTGGGTAGCCAAGTGTGAAAAATGCAGAATGTTTACAGGGCGTCCTCAATTAGTTACTCTTCCATTGAAGCCTGTCATTATTGAAGAACCTTTCCAGCAATGGGGCCTTGATTTCATTGGGCCAATCAATATAGTATCCAGTGCTAGTCATCGGTACATAATCACCGCCACTGACTACTTCACCAAGTGGGTGGAAGCCAAGGCAATGAAGGTGACAACTTCTGAAGTGGTATGTGAATTTCTTAAAGAAAATATACTGGTTTGGTTTGGTGTTCCACTTAAATTAGTGATGGATAATGTTACTTATTTTTCTTCACTTGAAATCACTAGTTTTTGTTTTGAATATGGAATTACTATTGGTCATTCATCAGATTATTTCCCATAAGGAAACGGCCAGGCCGAATCCAGTAACAAAAATCTGATCAATATTGTTAAGAAGTTAGTATCAGATAATCAGAAAAATTGGCATAAAAATATTCATGAGGCATTGTGGGCAGACAGGGTAACACCAAAAAGAGCAATTGGTGTATCACCTTTTGAGCTTGTTTATGGGACTGAAGCAAATCTTACTTTACCTTTGGAATTGGCCACAAACAAATTAAGGATGGTGATTGAAGATGACATCTATAAAGATGGTCTAGAAAAAAGGATTCTTTATTTGAGCAAGCTAGAAGAGGAAAGAGAAAAGATAGTTGATCATATCACTCAACATCAGATGCGAGTGAAGGAGATATTTGATAGGAAGGCAAGGCCATAGAAATTCATGATAGGTGATAGTGTGCTGCTGTGGGATAAATGTAATGCTCCTAAAGGAATGCATAAGAAGTTTGATAGCCTGTGGAAAGTACCATTTGTGATTCATCAAGCATTGGGAAATAATTCTTTCAAGCTGGCTTATCAAGATGGTGAGGTACTACCGCTGACCTTCAATGGTCAGGACTTGAAACTTTATCAAATGGCAAATTGAAAATAGGTAACCCCTGTATTATACATAGTTGTGTTTTTCTCCTTTGTGTTCTCTAGGTTAGTTATTTTTCCTTGTTTCCTTTTCCTTTGTTCCTGCTTCAGTTTTGTTGTGTTGTCATTCTCTTTGTTTATATTTTTGTGAAACCAGAGATTCAGGATTCATTTGTTAAAGATGGGAATGTTTAAGTCCCCAGTCAGAGCCAGCTGTTGCCCCACTTTTCACCCCATAATCATGTTGTCAAAGTGGAAGACTTTGATCTTATAATCAGGTCTGGTCATGGTTGAGTCTAGGTCTAATGTCCTTCATAGGTAGGCTATCCTTGTCAGGTTTCCCTTTCTCTTGCCCTCTCATTTATAAGCAAGGTGGGTTATTTGGAAGTCTTGTCATGATGGGTAGGTTATAGATCCCAACCTGGCAAGGATTATATGTTCCTATTGATTCTCTTTCTCAGATGAAAGGATGATTGTGAATCATGATCTCCAGGCATCAAAGGAAAGACTTTTCCTATGATTGATGTCGTAAAAAAGTTGGCATTGAATTATTCAAAATTCTACTTCATATGACATTGTGATGAAATGAGTTCTTTTAGAACTTAGGCTATGCATTTTTCAATGTGACAGAGCTGAGTTAGGCATTTTTAATAGTCAACTATAGTTGGTGATTCTTGCCATTTGAAGGTACGAGATGATTCATCAAGTCACGATCATCCAAATAGTGAGTGTGTGATTTGATGTTGAAAATAAAGCCCTGTGGTAGGCGTGGTCACATGATCGCATGACTGAGAGAACCGCCTTGTGATCATGCGACAAGGCATGAAGCACAACTAATTAGGTGGGAAAGAGGCACTTAAGTTGAGAATTTAAGCACATGCAGATTAGTGGGCCTTGTTTCTTAGTGGGACCTGAGTTATGACATCATATCGACAGTTTAAATCAACCAAGGTTTCAATCCAATGATGGTCAAAATTTTGCAATAGAAAGATGCTGGAAAAATAACAAACGCAAAATAGCAACAAGGTGCCACCTGTCCTAGTGGGCCCATCTTTGGTAACGAAAGACAACATAAGTCACCAAGTGAAGGTTAAATAAGATATGCTCCGCTAGACCCATGGGCACCAATCATAGAGTGGTCACATGATTGCATGAATTAAAATATTGCTATGCAATCATATGACAATGGAAACTCGGGCTGGTGAATGTGCTCTGCTGGGACCCACTTACGCCAATAGCGTAGATGCGATGATGAAAGCCCGAGCGGTGTGAAAAGTTAATGAAAAGATAATGAAAAGACAATGTAAGTCAAGTAACTGTGCCATGTTGGATCCACGTGAGCCAATCATAGGGCAGTCACATGATCGCATGAATTAAAATAATACCATGCAATCATGCGACAACGTAAGTCATCAAAGATGCTTGGCGGGATGAAGACACGTAGCTTGGTAGGTCCAGAAAGAGTTTGTTTGTGATACTACATCAACGGGTGCCGCTTTGTCGCTATGATGTGGAAGATCCTTTGCGGTGAAGCAGGATCTCACCACGTGTCCAGCACACAAATGAAAAGCAATTAAAAGATTATTATTTCAAAAGTATTTGGCATGTGCTTTAATGTAAGCGCTTAAAGTTGACAGGTGGAGAATGGTTAATCCACTACTTCATTGTTGCAGAAATCATACTTGAAGGGTGCAATTCCCACAATGAGGACTCGATAAGTGGTGTCATTGTCTCATATTATGAAGAATGTTGAACACGATTAAATCATAAAATGTAGGAATCAATGAAAGGATGTTTCATTCCTTTGTCATGAGGATATGAATAAACCACAGTAGGATGTGCTTTGGGATATTCAGGGAAGGATTCATTAGAAGTCTTTAATCATTTCATTTACATTTCTATAGGTAGATGCTGAGCATATAAATTCATAGGATTTGTGAGTTTGCTGCTTGGTTTTAGATTTGAGAGCTTTTCTTGCCTGGGTTAAGTCCTGTTTAGGCTTAATTTGGTTTGCCTCTTTTTCTCTTAGGTTAAGAGGATACCCCGGGTTAGATTTAGGAGCAAAACATTATTCTTTGAATATCATACACATAGGGAGCTGTACCTACCAATTCAGAGAAAAGCCGGTAATCAAAAAATGGCTTTCCAACTATTGTAACCAGATATTGTTCATCGTTTGGGCATTAAGAGTTATTTCCACAAGAAACAAGAAAGGACAAATCTGTTTACTAACAAGTAGGTGTAAGAAATATTATTATCCTTTTCCTTAGAAGACTCCCCTTTTTTAAATTTAGGAAAAGGCTCCTTGAAAGCCTTATGATCATTGTTCTCTTATGGGGGGTCAACCACAATAGTCTCATTATCAATTAGATCCTGGATGAGATTCTTAAGTTTCATGCATTCATTAGTGTTGTGGCATTTGTTGTGATGATAATCACAATAGTGGTTGTCATTCCACAATTTAGGCTTGATCTTAAGATCATAGGGTCTTGAGTTGTTAGGAAAAGTAATAATATGATTAGCCAAAAGTGTTTTCAAAGCATTTTCAAGTGATTCTCTGAGAGGAGTGAAGTTTGTCTTAGGCTCAGAAGCCCAAGGCTTGTCAGTTTTAGCTTTCATAGTAGTATATAGATTGAAATCTTTCTCTTTAGGATTTGTATAATTTGAAGTTGTAGCCATGATTTTGTCATTGATGACATCCTTAGTCTTGTTCTAGAATTTGTTTTTATCCTTTCTATGTTTTTTGTTAGAAGATTATTTAGATTGAAGATTGATATCACCCTTATGAACAAGGACATCCTCTATGAGAATAGGTGATTCAACCAATTTTTCAAATGAAGCATGAGTTTTTATATGTAATGCATAATTCATTTCAGGAACTAGAGAATTGATGAATATTCCAATCTTTTCATTCTTAGGAATCTTCCAAGGATAATGTGAGTATAGCTTTCGCCATCGTTGAAGGAAAACCACAAAGGACTCATCTTGACACTATTTGATATTGCAAAGATCAAGTATAGTGATAGCATGTTAGATATTATAAGAATATTTCTAAATGAGTCTTTGCACTAGCTGGTCAAATGATTTGAGAGGAGGATATATTTTAGTGAACCACTCCATAGCTTGACCAGTAAGACTCCTAGGAAAGAGTCTCATAAGATAGGTGGGTTCATATAAGAACTCCATGCTTAGTGCACAAAATTCCCTAATATGATTGTGAGGATCTTTGCTACCATCATACTTTTCATACTTAGGAAACCCAACCTTTCAAGGGAAAGTAGACATGTATAGATCTTTGTCAAAATAAAATGAGAAGATAGCCTCAAAAGAAAAGGATGTGCTTGGTTGTTCCTTTTCCTTTTCCAAGTGCAACATTTGTTTCATAATTTTTTCCATCTATTTCTTCATGATTTCCATTTCAGATGGTTCCTCTTTCTTAATTAGATTACCCACGTCAAAGTTAAGAGGTAGCTTAACTTATTGTGGGGCTAAATGCAAGAAGTATTGATCTTTGTTTTGACTCAAGGTCAACTTCATAAGTCTTTGCAAGCATTCATCTTGCTAAAATTGTAAGATGTCTTCCTTAGTTATTTCATTATCTGAATCACCAACTTGTGAACCATGTGATCCATGTCTAGTATATTGAGAGTCATGTTGTGATCCATGTCTAGAGTTGGGATGCTCTTGGTTTTTTTTGCAAAGTGCTTGTCACCCAATTATTTTAGGAATTCCTCAATCCTCTTATTTCATTCTTCCATGATTAGAGTGTAAGAAATATTATGTGCCAATATAGGAGAGGATAGAGTAAACTCACTAGAGATGTTAGAAAAAGGTTTGAAACCCAAAGGTATAGGACCTTCTTTAGTTGAGTTGTCAAAGGTAGCTTCGAGTTTCTTTCCTTCATGGATCTAAGATCTAGTTGTGATCGACATGAAAGAAGATTGTCAAAATCCAAATAGGATGACTTAGGATGACTTGATGTTCAATCTAGGTAAGTAAAAGTGTTCACTTGTCCAAAGTGTAAGAGTGTAAGAGATATATAAAAGATAACTCGTGACAAGGTGTCCAAGCTGTGGGTAGATCCCTATGTATGGAACTTGTGAATAAGCAAAGATAGGATAGATAATTCAAGAGAGTTGATCAAAGAGATGGTGGACAAGTGGACATTCTACTAGTCAAGAATGTAGTCAAGAGACCAAAGTAATATTTTCTAGCTAGAGGAAATTCCTAACATGTTGGAATATACCAAATAACAAGATGAGCTAAGGATAACAATGAAGAAGTAATTTTGGAAAAAGTTTGATTCAAAGGATTGCAAAGTTGATTGACAAGTTTGGAGCATTTCCTAGACAAGTTTTGTTTTAAAAGAAAGTAGTGTGAACAAGAAATAGTCTTCAAACAATCCAACAAGGGAAAAATAAACCTTGTGGATGCAATCATATGTAAGGTCTTGCAAGGTATAACAATGTTCAAGTTTATCAAGTGTATGTTCAAAAAATGTTTTCAGAAGTCTTAGCACAAGAAAGAACATCAATAAAAACTACCTAAGGTCAAGTGGGAAGTGTTCCAACCTTTTCCCACAACTTGGTACCCCTTCGCTTCACACAAAGTGATGTTGGCTTTGTCATGGATTTTCATCCAAGGGAGTACATATGGCGAGTATCTTGTGGTGATCTAGGTAAAGTCCACTTGGATCAATCCTTGCACAAAGGAATTCACATGGCCAAAAGGATAGCCTCTAGGTATTAAGGTGTTTAGTAAAGGTCTCCATTCATGTCTACCCCTTGTAGTTTTACAAGAGAAATTAAGGCCTATAGCCCTAAAAGAACCCAAAATGCATAGTCTCATAAGCAAGATTTAGACCTCTTGGCCCTATACAAAGTAAATGTACTCCCCTTATAGTCTTGTAAACAAGATTTAGAACAAGAAGGCTTGACAAGAACCAAATCAAGTGCATTAATGTTTAGAAAGATTTAGGCAACTAGGCCCTACACCTTGTTAGCTATTTTTCTTTGCAAGGGGAAATAACTAGACCATAAACCTGATCTCTCCCTTTTGATGCTCTTTTCTTAGCAAGAGAAATAATAATTAACAAGGATGAATTCCTTCTTCACTTCGGGCTCCATGGACCCAGGAAGGTACACCTACGAACATCTACCTCAAATGATAATTTCTCTACAAATCATAAGCAGGTATAAATATGGATTATACAGAACACTAATGTCTTGTGAAGGGATTCACTACTTTGAGTGAATCAGGGGATGGCTTCTAGCCCATCATACTTGATCTATCATTCCACACACTAAAATAGAAAAGGAAAAAGGTTGATTGATTTTAAAGATTTGGATGCAAGTCTGGTGTAAAACTAGTGCCTTATCCTAGGGTGCAGAGTCAAATTGAGAAAACATCCACAAAACTTCATCAATTCAAAAACACTTGAAATCAATACCCTGCCTTACAGACTACCATTTTCACTGCAAACACATGATCATCAAATCTATACATTATTGAAATTCTTAGCGATTATCTAGCTAGATTTACTGCCCCCTTGAAGGAAACTTATGGAAAAACTCACAGTCTACCTTGTAAATGACAAATTGGACATTGCCTTACAAATCCAATTCATAAGAACTTCCAAAACACACAGAGATATCAGAATACTTGCAATGAGATTCCGGTCATATTTTATTGATAAAACTTGTTTCAGTATACTCAAATTAACATTACACTTAGGGTAAAATAGTAAATTCAGAACCAAGCTTGCATTAATGGAACTCAAACACTTGCAGAGCCAAGCTCATGCAAAAAGGTTGGAACCCTCTACAAAGAAACCAATTCAAAATAAGGAGAGGAGAAAACTCAAGATTCATCCACAAACTAATGCTTGTTATCCTCTAAACCTCCTACTGATGAATCACCTAGCTCTGAACTAAAAATCTGATCTGCATCATTCTCTCCTAAAAGCACCTATCCTTTGCTCAAACAAACTGTGAATCACTAGATTCAACAAACTTAGATATTTCCAAAATATCTCCTCGGCCCCTATTTCATTCAACTGCAAATATCTAGAAACCAACAGGACTTGCATCAAATCTGATCTCAGAAATGGATTCCTCATTCTCTCACCTTTCTGAAGATATATAACACTTCATATCTCGGGAAAAAATGAAGCCACTAGCCATCAATTTGTCTCTCAGGTCTATGATTTAAATTCTTTGAATTTATTCACTATAGTTTGGACTATATCAAATTTAAATCTTTTAAATCTGACAATTTTATCATTATTTTCTGCATTTATCTTAGAATGTACCAGATTTCACCACATGTCATTATGCTATTGGGTGCATAGACAAACCTCAGGGTTGACCACCTTACTTGGCGAACTAGCGACCACAGCTTGTATCTCATAATTGCAGAATGAAAACATGACCAAGGTTAATATTTGGTGAACTAGCGACTAGGCCCATTCTTTGAATCATGAAATGCATTAGATCTGACCGCCACCATCACGTGAACACATGACTGCTTGTATCTCCAAATCGTGGAATGTTAATCTCTAATTGCCAATTTTCTAGCAACTACGTGATTATTGTTCTCGGAATCGCAGAATGTTAGCCTTTGACTGCTAATTTTCTAGCAACTGCACGACTATTGTTATCTCCAAGTCGCCATATGTTCATCTAACCACTAGTTGTATTTAGCTAATTCGTGATCAAGTGTGCAAAATTTCTATCTTTGGACCAGTTGGCATGGAAATCAAGGCAGGTAGCTTGGGGGTCACGTGGGCAGAGCCTCCTCAGTTTGATTTATCTTCATTGTTTGTTGAGTGGTATTTAAACACTTCAAAGTTCTCTTATCGCATGCATGTGGGATTATTACTTTCACATTTTTTAAAGATTTCCCTACACATCCTTCCAAAATATGAGGCCCACCACCGCACAGAAGCCACCTGCCAAGAGGGCCCACCAAGAGCCTCTTGGATCTTTATTTACAATACAATGTAAGTGCCGACATACTTAAATGCAATAAAACCCCAATCCCACTGCATGTGGGATATATCTAATTTTACAGTTCAAACTTCTAAGTTCCTTCTCCATGATATGCAATATATGTAAGCCTTATGCCATGTGCTGGCCTTCGTTCACTTCACACTAGTATCCTTTGTTACTTGCGTAAATGCCTCTTAGCCTAGCTACTTCAAATGTGTGAGGCCACTTTGTCTCATGCGTGAACCATATTTAATAATCCATGTGATTCTTTTGACCCGGGCCACTCATACTCACACAGGTTTTAAATTATTAGCAGGGAGCTCCCACATGACGTGTGAGTCTCCTTGGCATGTTTGAGCTAACTTGTTAGGCTTAAGTATGTTCGAGATAACAATATTTGAGCCCTAGGATGAGAAAACTACCACCGTAAGAGCTGGTCTTGTATTTCACTTAGTTTCCACAGGAGAGATTTAAACAACAAGGAACTTTATAGAATTGATATAATTGATAATTTTAGTAGCATCATCTACAGTGGGCACTATTGTAGGAAGAACATTGAAGTTGTGGTAAAATAAAGTTTCTTCTCCTGAACTATTTAAATCAAGCACACCCACTCCTCTTGCAAACTGTATTTCATAGACCTTGATGCTATTGTATTTGGCATTTGCATTAGCTAGCAACATCTTGATAAAATGTGCCTTCTTTATACTTAGCGCAAGGCATTTCACATGTTGGCAGCCTCACTTTGATTTGTAATGTGAGTCCCCAAACTGCTCTTTGGTAGCTTCATAACCTTTAGCGCAAGGTAGATGATCTTTAACTCCTTGCGGTTTGCGTGGGGTCTCCTTCCACTCATGCTGCCTCCTCTGCTTTGCATTGCGTGGGTCCCCCTTCTAAATTTGTGCATAATGTAGGTTCCCTATTATGCTAGTATCCATCTTGTGTGTGATGCCAGCCTATTCTCAAACTTACCTTAAGCAACCTCCTGGCATGCTCCATTGTTGCGCAACAAGGCAAGCATCCCCTATTTGCATGAGAACTTCCAATACACCAGTAGTCACTCATCACTTCATGCTAGGAATGTGTGAAGCTCCATATCTTTTATGCTGGTGTCTCCCCATGTGCATGAGCAGCTGGTCTTCATGGAAGCCATCGGACATGTTCATGCTGGATGCACAAGTATTTGATATTGCCGACAGCTCCCTTATGCATTGATTGGCATCCATTCATTAGCGTGAGGCCCATTTTAATCCTCATAGCCCCCAAATTATTGCATAGATCTATAAGTACTATGCGCTAATAGTCTTCAAGCTCCACCAGCTCTCTCAAATACTAGCTCTTGGCAAACCATTCAACCAGCTCCATCATAGTTTTAAACCAATCAAGTATCACCATAGAAAAGATAATAGGTTTGTTCTTGTCACTCAATGCACCTACATGCTCTGCTGTATGTTCGTGACTAAATAGGAGTTCTTCAATAGAGCCACGCAAAGTAGTAAGGTGGTGCTACTCATCTGTGTATAGAAATAAATGTGTATGTCAGGAAGAGTGAAAGCAGTGTGGCTTTCATTTTGTCCAACATAGCCCTTGCTTCTTGCAATCAAAGATGCCACTAAATTTCCATCCTTGTAGTCACCAATAATCAAATCAAGTGAACCATGTAGCTCTGAAGTTATTTTATTATATGCATCCTCTACATATGTTTCTAGGTTAGGCCACACATCAAATCGAGATATTACTATTTTTATTTTCAGTAACATATCATTCTCCAAGGCGTGGATGTGATCACAGATGTATACATTCTGTCCATCAATATCTGGCATGGTACCTTGAAAATTCTCATTTTCCAATGTTTATCAGGATTCCTCAGTTGACGAAAACAAAACCACACAAACAGGCCCAGAAATTGGCCCTTAAAAACTGTCACAATCACTTGATTGGGTGCCACCACTAAACTAGCCTATTCTCTGTCATACAAACAAGCATCTTGCAAAATGGCATCTCTTGAATGCAACTGAGCCGAAAGATATTAACCTTCAAAGTTGGCACTTTCATTCTGCTCTGCAAAGCCACCGTTAGAAAACAATAAACTACAACTGCAACCATCCTGGTAAAAATAGCAAACAAGCCCCAAAGGAGCCACAAACTGGCATGCAAGTACGTTAAGATGTCTACAACTTGAATCCACAACTGATTCAATTTGGGCATCTTTCAGACAAAAGATATAACTCACTGAAAATAGGTACTTGCAGAAGTAAACTAAGGACATGCAGCAAAGTACTAAAAATTGCAAATGGAATCAGTTTCAAAAATTGAGAAGGTGGATTAGTAGGGAGTCCCAACTGAAACTGGAAGTAGTATGTTATGCTTACAATGCAGGGCAACAAGAATTTCTCAAATAAGTTCACCCGGCCAAAAGATACAAACTCACAAAGTTGACCTCTGGAAACAAGCTGCCAGGTACAATCAGAAAACTAGTAGAAACTGCAAATGGAATCGCATTGGGAAACTCATCCAATGGATTCACCAAAGGCCGTAAACCAGAAGGGATGAAGAAAAAATTGTTTAAAATGTAGGGAAATGACTGATTTCTCATGACCAATCATAGAATGTAACTTATAAGATCACGAATAGGGCCTCCGACAAAACTGTGAAAAGGTGCAGCAGGCAGATTTAAGAAAACACCCCCGAACAAGTGGATGCAAAACCCATCAAAACTCATCACTATGACCTGAAAATTGAAACATGAGCTGCATGTAATGCATATGAAAAGTCCCCTAATCTTCCTTTTCATGACACTCAATAGGACTTATTATATTTAGGCTCAAAGTGACCCTCCTGAGTGAATTTCACACTTACACAAATTCTGACTCTTGAGACCACCTAAAACCAAACTGATGCAAACCCATTTTAAAATGCAACCTAGGGACTTAAAATACCTCAATGGGCTGTATGAAAGGCAATGAACACATAGAACTCATGATACAATGCAAAGTACGCCCATACTAGCATGCAATACAAAGCCAAAAATGAGCACTAATCAAGAATTTTACATGGTACCTCAAAACTGAAATTTGAGTCCCAACACACCTAAAGAAGCATTAGGAATAAAAATATCCAAGTATTCCCTCTCTTTATATTGAAGGAAGCTTTTGATTATAGTGGGGTGGAGTTAGCTGGCTTTGATTGTTCCCCACTTAGGTCGTTCCCAAAAGATTGCTCTCTTCACAAGCCCTCTAAAGGTAAATGCAAGAAAATAAATTGATAGCTAGAGGTCTAGATTTTTTTATTTTCCATTAGGAAAAGAGAATACTCTCCTACTCCATAGTATCTCCCAAACACATCAAGCACATGTTCATTTACCCAAGACCAATTGTAAGTGATCAACTAAGTAGGTCAATATTTTTGATTTTCCAAAAGGAAAAGAGCATACTCTTCTACTACTCAACTAATCACAAAACAAGAAGCCTTCTAGTTAAGCTAGGTTCCTATAAGTAAAATGTAAGAAAACAAAAAGTTGATTTGTATCTCCAAGGCAACCTACAAGACAAATAACATTAGTAGTTTCAAGATTGAGTCTTTGGAAAGCGTCCTACATCACAAAGCATTAGTAGTCATGAAGATATTGACCTTTTTTAGGCAATAAAACCCTACAAAACCACAAGTTAGGGCACAAAAAGTATGCAAATGGAAGCAATAACCCTACAAAAGTACTTTTTAGTTGCTGTTAGAAGATCAGAGAATCTAAAAATGCAAGAAAAATCAAGAAATCTCAGCTAAAATTTAGACTGTGACATAAATTAAATCTGGGTGACAGTTAATCAGTTTGTCAGAAAATTGTATGATAGAGCATAAAGAAGCAGGATGCTATTTCATCTGAGAATGATATACCTCATAAAGGCTAGGTGATATTTTTTTGTGAAGTAGATGACATTTCTCTGAGAGACAAAATGATATTTCAGAAAATGAAAAGTTTTACTTGGTAGTATGCTGGAATGTCACCTAGGTATAGAATGAAGTGTCGTACAACTCTTTATCCTGTAAAATCAAAATGACGAACCTCGACAAAGAATAAAAAATGTAAGAAATGGAGCTAAATTTTAGAAACCAGCCCCACAGTGGGCACCAAAGATGTGTGATCAAAATGTGACACACTTCTATGAACCATTAAACTTGAGAGAACCTATGGAAGAGGAAATATCAAGAAGTGGCTCATAGCTTCCTAGTTGAAGTGAGTTTAATCCTTCTCATGGTGCTCATCAAATTGGAATTGAGGATTAGTGACTTGACTATGCCAAAACAGAAGATTCAAAGCTAGAAAATAAGCTAAGAATGCAAAAGTGCAAGCTAAGAATGAGAGATTAAGCTAAGAATGTATGCAAGTGACTAGTATTCTAGAATGAGAATGCAAGAGCTATCTTATTGAAGCAATGCAAGAAAAGAAACAACGTTAACAATACAAGATTGAGCTAGAAATGAAGCTAAGCTAAGCTAAGAAATGAGAGAGATAAAGCTAAGAATTTAAATTAGCAAGATTATTCTGAGAAAGTAAGAATGCAAGATGCAAAGTCTAAGATGATCTAGATAGAAACAAACATTAGGACCAATATGGAAGATTGCAAGAACCAGGGATCCTTGAGCAAGAGAAGAGCTTCCTTTTAAAGGAATTGCCTCAAGAATGGAGGGTGGAGATTAAGAGGCAAAAAAAGATGCAAGGAGATGCAAGGTTAGGTTGAGATGAGTGGTGAGGATTAAGAGGAAAAAGGAGATGTTAGGTAGAATAAGAAAAAATAGCAATTTTGAAAGCACAAATCCCTTTTAATTGCTAATTAATCACTTGATTAGGTATGTCCACACATGTGAATGTGTTCTTTTAATAAAAGTTTAGGGACTTTATATTAGGTATCTCTATCATCTTTATATACCTACCAAATTTCTTAAAAATAATGAACCATCTTGAACTTCCTTGAACTGACTTGAACAAAGTTCAAGCCTGTTCAAGGGTGTTCAAGAAAACTTTTTAGCAAGGAACTTGACACCTTTTTAAATCATGGTAAGACTTGAGAGACTAAAGGTTTTTGATAAACAACTTAACTTGAGGGAAACTCAAAAGATTAAAGTGAAAATAAGGTGATTTAAATTAAACAAGGTCGACTTAGAAAAGGAGGTACAAGTGCCAAAGTTGGACTATAAAAAATATGACTCCTTAAGCTAGAAAACATAACAAAAAAATGTTACAAATCATTAGAAAACATTAGAAATAATGTTAGAAAACCTTAGAAAAAATGTTAATTTTTTTTGTAAATAATGTTATAAAATTATTTGAAAAACATTACAAAATATTATAAAAAATGTTTGAAAACATTAGAAATAATGTTAGAAAATATTTTAAAAAATGTTGCAAAACATTAGAAAAAATGTTAGGAAATGTTAGGAACCCCTTAGCCCTAACATGACCCCTTAAGACCTAACATGACTAATAATACCTAATAGGACCCTTTAAGACCTAACATGACCTTGTTAGCCAATTTTTGTGTTCCTAGAAAATCCCTTGAAATTGTCATGTCCTCCTTTAGGTTTGAAGAAATAGGGTTTCAAAATGCTAAGGGTTTTAAAAAAATCATTACCTTTTTTGTAACTAAAGTTCCCTTTTCAGAACATGTTCTAAGTTACCGTCAGGCGGGGCCATATGATGCTTTATGTTCTTACCTAGCGGGCCCAGTTTTAATTTTTCCTAAGTTCCTAAGTCCTGACCCTTTTAATTTTTCCTAAGTCTCATGATTTAATTTATTACATCACCATAAATTTTCCCGATCACCTCATCGACGATTGAAAATCTTGATTCCAAGTTCACGCGATGTCCATTCCTTCCTGATGAAGCCATAGCCATATGTGTCATCAATTTGTTATAAACATTGTCAATCAACATAAAACCTACCGATGATTCTATCAGGCATAAAATAGCATCGGTGAAGACAAGTATCAAGCCCTCTGATCCTCGACTGAAGCTGCGGGATATCTTTTGGTGATAAAACTATCAGAAGAAAAGGGAGATTGGGAAGGAACAACTTTGTGCATCCCGATCGTTGATGCAATTATCAGGGAGGCTTGTAGCGATAGTTTCATCATGGCACTAGTAGGACCGATGTCAGAGCTCAAGGAAAGATTAAAGCATAGTCAGATCAAGATTGATCCAACGGTTGACATGTTACCATTATCAGAGGATGCACAAAAGATATCCATCATGGGAACAAACCTCACCTATCTCATGTGACATCAGTGTCAAGAGGATCAAAGCAAGGTAAAGAACGGCCAGGTCTAATTGATCTGATAAAAGATGTAATGCCTCAAAGAGAAACAACTCAAAGGTTAGTTATCAGAGGATCATGCCTTGTTGAGAGGAGTCCTATGTGAGGTCATGACATAGGAAAGAAGGATTTTAAAGGATGGCCAAATCATTTTTGATCTGACAGTTGGTGCGTTTCCTGGATAGGAAGGTGTTCAATGTTTATTGATTGTAGAAACACACCTTGGTGACACTTATCCTTGCTAACGTCAGGTCCCTAGCTTGAATTAAGTTAAAGTTCTGACAAATCTCTATGATCATGTGATGGATGTGTTGCCTCAATGAAAAGATGAAAGAGATTTAGTAATCACAGGATCATGCCTATACACCACATGTCTAGCTCGATAAAAAAATAAAGAGGTGGGTCCTCGGTGCTAGGTAATGCTGATGTTCTTGTTTCTGATTGGTCACCGAAGGAAATGATGTGGAAAATAAATAAAGTCAAGATTAACCATTATGGGTGGATTTTTAAGAGCCACATGATGTGCCAAGAAAGATGAAGATTGATGACCATGTTTTAAACTTGTTGATTATCCATTGTGGATGGGTTGTTTGAATATTTTTAAAGGATTTTTACAACAAAAATGAAGTCGATGAGCCATAAACTATGAACCAAATCAAATCTAATTTGTTACAAGGAAGGTTATAGGTGAGAATTGATGAACAAGGCATTAAGGTGGCCACCATGATCTGATTTGTGTTCCTTAAGTTTCATTCAAGTTTAATGTAGAGGACTGGTTTCTTGAAGAAGGCGGATAGGGTATGATGGTTGTTAGTGTTTTCCATACCCTGGTACATGCAAGTTTGTTGAGATGGTCCTCGCATTAATTTTTTGGTTATGAAAAGACATTTTTAACTTGGGTAATTATAGTTGGCTTGCGGTAATACAAAAATTGTAAATAAGATTTAATCTGATCTTCCCGAGTCTTCATTTACTTCTTGTTGTTGCAAGTTGTTGAGGTTGTGGCAGCCCTAATTTTTCCCTAAATGATCCTAGGCTTTTTGTAGTCCTTTATAAGGATTTCCAAGATCATTTAGGAGGGGTCTTTTTGTAAGGTTTTGTCTCGAGTCATGAGGGCTAGGTGTTTTCCTATTTTGCAGAAAATTGGCTGATGAATTGTTCTTAGTCTAGGGTATAACAAATTTATATCTGACTATATTATTATATGAAAGGAAACATTTTGGTCTTTGGCTATTAATGGGGTGGTTCATATCTTGAAATAAAGTGTACAAAGGGACATGATTCATTGAAAGTAATACAAAAATTTTAGGTTCAGTTCTCTCCTTATGTGTTTATCTTGTGAGTTTTGGATTTTCTAGTCTATTGCATGGTGTATGTTGCTTTTCCTTAGATTTTGATCTAGGATCAAATTAAAGTTTCTTTGGATAGGACATAGATTCATCTGATTTTCACAAAGATCATGTGTAAGTAGTGTGGATTTGGATATATAGACAAATACTATCACCGAGTGGTAGTATTGAGGGTCATGAATCATTGACAAAAGTTGGTCTTTGTATGCTACTTTTTGTTTGAGATATAGCCCAATGGATAAGGCACTGGTCTGGAATAAGTATCTTCTATAGTGATATGTGTTTGATTTGGTCTGGTTATATTCCTCAAGATTTAAACATAACCAATCCAAAGTCTTTAAAATATTGAGGTTATAGGGCTGTGTGTTCATTATGGTGATTGAGAATCAATGAATGATTGGTTATCATTTAGTATTTTATCACCATATCATCTATTGTATAAATCTAGAGAAGGTTGTGAAGTATAGAATATTGAGCTAGATTAGGTGTACCCATCTTGGTTTTGCAGAGCTAAAAGTGTAGAGGGCAATCTTGTCCCTATAGTTGGTCCAATTATCTACATATCTCTCCACATTTGGAACTAACCCCTCCTTAAAATCCATCTTAGGTATATTGGTGTCTCTCTTAGTGTAAAATCCTTTTTAGGAACCAACAAACCTAATATGACCCCTTCAGAACTAAAATGACCTGGGTATGTGCAGGATCATGGTATGCCAAACTAGGCCCTTAAGTGGCAATGGAAATTCATAAAATCAGGTTTAGGCAAGTGGACATAAAAATTTGAACAAGTTATAAATATTATATCAAAAATATGTAAGAAGAGAATTTGTAGAAATTTGAATTTAGTTTCTAAGATACTAGGCCTTTTTTGAAAAACAAATATTCTATATATTGAAAATTTCAAATTTCAATGTAGTAGTATGAAAATTTCAAGAAAAAAATAAGTAGGTGTATGTCTGACCACCTTAAACACAATCAAATGATAATTTTTTTTACAAGATTCTAGATATAAGTAGTAGACTCAAGTCTAGATGTGACATATTTTTTTGTAATTTTTTTTCTAGTAAATAATTAATTATGATTTTTCTTCTACAACTTTTCCAGAATACAAAAACTCTCTTTTCTGACCACGTTAACTTAGTCCAAACTTTATCAAATTGAAATTTTTTTTAATTTTTCTTGTAGTAGGAAAAACATAGTATGTGACACATGTTTTGGATTTCAAAAATGTTTTACATTTTGAAAGTTATAGCTATTTTTCAAAACGTCTATCAATCAGGACTAAAAAGATAACAAGTAGGTGTATGTCTGACCACATTAAACAAAATCAAATGATAATATTTTTTTATAAGATTCTGCATAAAACTAGTAGACTCATATTCGGATGTGATGTATATTTTTTTGTATTTTTTTTCCAAGTAAATAATTAATTATGATTTTTCTGCTACAAATTTTCCTGAATATAAAAACTCTCATGTCAGACCACCTTAAATTAGTCTAAACTTCATCAAATTGAAAGAATTGTTTATTATTATTTTATTAGGTGAAGCATAGAATGTGATGTATATTTCAGATTTAAAAAATGTTATATTGTTTGAAATTTATAGTTGTTTTTCAAAGAGTTTATCAATCAGGACTTCTTTTCCACATCACCACTTTTTAGCATACCATGATCCTACACATACCCACCTCATAGGACCCCTTTAGCCCTAACATGATCTAATAGGACCCCTTACGACCTAACATGACTAACATGACTAACATTACCTATTAGGACCCTTTAAGAACTTACATCACCTAACAAGACCCCTTAAGACCTAACATGACCTATAAGACCTAATAGAATCCTTTCAGACCTAACATGACCTAATAGGACCCCTTAAGACCTAACATGGCCTAATAGGACCCCTTAAGACCCAACATGATGAACATAATCTAATAGGACCCTTTAAGCCCTAACATGACCTAATAGGACCCCTTAAGCCCTAACATGACCTAATAGGACCCCTTAATACCTAACATGACTAACACGACTGATTAGGACCCCTTAAGTCCTAACATGACTACCATGACCTAATAGGACCCTTTAAGACCTAACATGACCTAATAGGACCCCTTAAGACCTAACATGACTAACATGACCTAATAAGACCCTTTAAGACCTAGGGTTTAAATGATGAATCTTGAATGCTTGAACCAAATCCCTTCAAAGGTTTGAATGCTTGAATCCTTGATCTTCAATGGAGAAATTTAATGCTTGAATGCTTATTTCGCTTGTGATTGATAAGTTTTTTTGATTGATCTTGCTTGTCCTTGATTGAGGATTGAAATGAGAGGAGAAGACTTCCTTATATACTAGTCTAGGGCACAAACTTCTAGAGAGGCTAACATAGGAGAAATGAATTCCAATTAAGCCTATACCCCTAGGATTGGACCTAAATTAAATATCATTTAAGAGTTTACTATTTTGAAGCTCGAAACAGCCGACCCGAAAGTGAGAAATAATTCTTTCCAAAACCTGACATTCGGAAACCTTCAGAATTTGAAATTTGGACCCTAGGTTAGGGTCGAGGTCAAACTTGATCTAGGTTAGGGTTGAGGTCAACCTTGACCTAGAAGGTCGACCTTGATCTTGAGGTCAAGAACCTCAAATTATCAGAGTAGGATGCCAGAAATAGGCATAAAAGAGTGGAAATTAAGGTAGGACAAGGGAAAAAGCCAGATCCAAGTCAAAGACCCATTCAAGGCATTTGACATGACCCAAAACCACTTACTCAGAGGGATAAACCATTCCTAAATTGAAGTGCTTCCATTTTCTGACGATACATTTAGCCTCCACTTTAGCAAGAGTATGGACTTAGTGAAAAATCTTGGTAAAATTAGAAGAAAGACTCCAATGGATTGCAACAAGGTATAATATCACTTAGTTGAGGACATGAGCCCCTAGGCCAAGGGTTATAACTCAAAATACATGCATGAGGGTGAGAAGACAAAGAGAAAATAAAGACAAAGCTAAAAGACACACAAAGAGGGGTTATTACAAAAATAAATAACATAGCTTCATGATATAATCCTACTAGCATGAAAGAAAAAGAGATAAAAGAGAGAGTGATTACCTTGCCTAGTAAGATATCCACCTTATCATGAATCACCAAGGAGGGAGAGCTCAACATGTAGCCAAACCTGATAGTTCACCCAAAAACTATCCTTTGTAGTTGTAATGCATCTTCTAACGGCTTTTGAAATACCCATAGATCCACATTCTTGTATCACTATGGAACATAAAATGCATGTCTCATTAGGATTTAGCATACGTGTCTCATATTCATTTTATTAATGTTTAATGTTGACTAAACTGTAATTTTGACATATCTTGACTGCATAACTTATAACTTGTGTATTTGTCCAATTTCAGTTTTTTTTTATAGAAAGAAAACTTCAATACGTAGGGAATACATATTTTTTAGAATTTTTTTTGTCTCATTTACTATTTTTCCGTAAGCTTCAAACATAGAGGTAGACATACAGTGAAATATCTATGTTTAGTAAAACTAAAAATACAAAGTCATAATAAACTTATATATATTAACATTATAATCATTGGAAAGGTTTTTCTTAGTAGTACCTTACTACATAGAACACTTATCAAAGATGAATTACTAATAAATAAAAGCTACCAAAAATAAATGCACCAAGTCGGCCAACCAAAATTCTAAGAACTCCAGTCGGTAAACCAGAATAACCGAGCACCAGTCAAACAACGAGCACTAGTGAAACAATCGAGCATGCTAACCATCACTGAGAAAGCATGTCAACTGAGCACCACAAGCATCACCAAGCACAACTTCCATCGAGCACCAGGGATTTCACTAAGTTCCTTCAGTGACCAAGCTTCCTTCAATAATCAAGACCATCGGTTAAAGCTGCAACTGAGTAACATAAAACCATTTCAACACACCACCATGTAGATTTTCCGAGTACCCTAGAATGCCCCTGCATCAGCTGTTAAAATATTTACCTTTTAAACTGTTTGTCTTCTTTTGAATATCTTTAAACATGAGTGAATAATGTTCATGATGGTTTAAGATTGTTCAATATAGTTTAGACCCTCATATCTCCAGGTTTACCATTTTGGTGATTCAACAACACTAACATGTCATAATCCCATGATTGATGCCTCAACATTTCTTTTGACTTACCGACATGTTAATCATCTCTGTCATCTTTATATACCTGCCAAATTTCTTAAAAATAATGAACCATCTTGAACTTCCTTGAACTGACTTGAACAAAGTTCAAGCCTATTGAAGGGTGTTCAAGAAAACTTGTTAGCAAGGAACTTGACACCTCTTTAAATCATGGTAAGAGCTGAGAGACTAAAGGTTTTTGATAAACAACTTAACTTGAGGGAAACTCAAAAGATTAAAGTGAAAATAAGGCGATTTAAATTAAACAAGGTCAACTCAAAAAATGAGGTACAAGTTCTGAACTTGGACTATCAAAAATATGACTTGTTAAGTTAGAAAACATAACAAAAAATGTTACAAATCATTAGAAAATATTAGAAATAATGTTAGAAAACCTTAGAAAAAATGTTAATTTTTTTTGTAAATAATGTTATAAAATTATTTGAAAAACATTACAAAATATTATAAAAAATGTTTGAAAACATTAGAAATAATGTTAGAAAATATTTGAAAAAATGTTACAAAACATTAGAAAAATGTTAGGAAATGTTAGGAACCCTTTAGCCCTAACATGACCCCTTAAGACCTAGCATGACTAATAAGACCTAATCGGAACCTTTAAGACCTAGCATGACCTAATAAGATCTCTTAAGACCTAACATGGCCTAATAGGGCCCCTTAAAACCTAACATGACTAGCATGACCTAATAGGACCCTTTAAGACCTAACATGACCTATTAGGACCGTTTAAGAACTAACATGACCTAATAGGGCTCCTTAAGGCCTAAAATGACCTATAAGACCTAACATGACCTAATAGGACCCCTTAAGACCTAGCATGACCTAATAGAACCCCTTAAGACCTAACATGACCTAATAGGACCCTTTAAGCCCTAATAGGACCCATTTAGCCCTAACATGACCGCTTAAGATCTAACATGACCTAATAGGACCCCTTAAGACCTAACATGACTAAGATGACCTAATAGGAACCTTTAAGACCTAAAATGACCTAATAGGACCCCTTAAGACATAACATGACTAATAAGACCTAATAGGACCCTTTAAGACCTAACCTGGGGTGAACCCACAATAGTGGGTTACACTATTTTGCCTGAACGAACACTGAACTCTACATTTTGAAAAAAACTTTCAGATTTAGATGCATATTGTCGTAAAACCATTTGAAATTAGTGTTAGAATAACTAAGAGGGGGATGAATCAATTGGATCAGTTATCCAATAGTCCCAATTCCAAAATTTATCTCTTAAGACAAATTCAACAAATATCTACAGTTCGATGACGTAAAATACTAAACTGTCTGTGCCTTTACTAATTACCAGTTAACTACTCACTGTGATTACTAACCAAATCAAATATGCAATATGTAAAGTATGATAACCAAACTGTCATCACAGAAACACATAACATAATGATTTAATGTGGAAACCCTGTTAAGGGAAAAACCACTTGGGAGCAATAACCCAAAATATTTTTCACTCTTTTGAAGTGAGCTCAGTGAAGAGCCAACCCTGTTAAAGGTTACAAAACACACTGTAAGGTGTGACCTTGTTAGAGTATTTAAGACTAACAGTTATCGTTCAACCAACATTCACTATGGGGTTGATAGGATAACAATGTACATTCTATGAATGACATAGGGAAATCATAAGATGGTTAAGTCCACTCGGTTAAGAGATTTTTCTGTTACAATGGTTAAATTGAAACAATAGGTGATCTGATTATAATACAACTTGATTTTGCAGATGTTTAGATCTATTCTAAGCCCATAAAATCCTTTGATCAATATTTCAATTAAGTTCATCAATATTCAATAACTTACTATCCCTCGATAAAAAATCTCTGACGCTCGGTACTGTTCTATAGTTTGGTTCTTCTTCAACCAGTCTAATCAACCATGCATGTAGCTATGTTCACATGATATCTCTGCAGTTTCCTTCTTTTGGCATAGTTTCAAAAATGAAACCAATGTCTCTTATATAGACAAGTAAACCATTTTCTTTTCATCCACTAGATTTTGCCGCTTAATCTCCTTCATTGATTTTTATGCTTAAACCTTCCTCAATAGATGTGTTAATGACTCATTTCAATTCCATCCTTTAGATCTTCTTTGAATTTTGTTAGCCGTTGATCTCATAACAAACTTTATCTTCAACCTCAAAATCATACACATTCCAGCTCATCAATTTCTATCGGCTAAACTAAACACTTAGTTCTTTCAACCATACTTGATTAATGAAGAAATGTGTTGGTGAACACAAGCTTGGTTAATATTGTTGCTTGGTATACACTACACTGGCTCGGTGTATACTGAAGTGCTTCATTTACCAACCATAGTGCTTGGTTAAGTTTTGCTTCCAACTTAATAACAGATTACTGTAACATAATCAAGTCAACAATATGAAGTCATAGACTCATAAAAAATGTTACCAAGAGTATTCGTTATCCTCATCTATCATATCCATCTTCCTACATGTAGATATCTCAGTTCTTCATCTTTTCTCCTCTTTACAGATGTTTAGATGTTTGCAACTATCATGATAAGTACTGTCAAAACTAGATGACATCAATGACAACATAATGACTGATTTAATTATCTCACATATCATTTCAGTACTCAATGATCTCTAATCACTGATCTTCAAGTCATTCAGGTATTCAATCAGTTGTAGTTCATCAGTCAAAATATGAAGTAAATTAGAGTCTTTTGGGAGTTTCTATCTAGATTCTAAATATATTTTTTATTTTTATTTTTGAATTGATTTAAATGGTTTTTTATTTCTCCCACAAAAACCAGTATGTTTTTGAAAATGTCATTTTCAAAAAAGTTATATTGTTTTCATAAAGCATAACTTTTTTTCTAAAATAGATATCAATGTGCTTCTTTCGAATTTAGTTTTTTTACATCCATACGAAGGGCATGCAATAGGTTTGATGACATTATCATGATTATTGCATATTTTATTAATGTTTGAAGTTGAATAAACCATAATTTTGACATACCTTGACTACATATCTTATTACTTGTCATGTATTTGTCCAATTTCAATTTTTTTTTATAGAAAAAAAACTTCAATACCTAGGACAGATATTTTTTAGAATTTTTTTGTCTCATTTACTATTTTTCTATAATCATCAAACATAGAGGTAGACATATGGTGAAATATCTATGTTTAGTAAAACTAAAATACAAAGTCATAATAAACTTAATATATATTAACATTATAATCATTGAAATTTTTTTCTTAGTAGTACCTTACTACATAGAACACTTATCGTAGACAAGGAGATCCTAATTGATTAACTAAAAGGAGATGATCAATTTAAAGAGGAATCAACTGATTATGGATAAGGAGGGAAAAGTGGATCTAATTATAAAGCAATAAATCAGAAAGATTAGGATAAAATAAAACACTTATCTTGAAAGGTAGCAGATCTGGAAATTGGTATTTTCTGGTGTCTGTACCAAGTTTCTATAAATTCTACAACTAGATCTGGAATCGAAACACAAAGATGGAGAAAACCTAGAAATATTTTTCTTTTCTAAGTCAGGTCAACCTTGACCCCTTTATGTCGACCTTGACTTACACTGCTCCAACGGAAATTCTATTTGCGGATCCTAAAATTTTTCTGAAAAGGGTATTCGAATCTGCTCTGTAATTCATTGTTCCACACCTATTCTTGCAAGAAAAATGGTTTTTTTGTTTGGATGAGGGGTTTGCCTTGGTCAAACCCCAGTTTTAGAATTAACCTTGAATTAGAATTAAAATAGAGAATGCTAGAAAGTAGTAGAAGTAGATCTAACAAGGAAGCTATGATAATCAATAGATATGCAATTGTATTTGAAATGTAAACAAGTATGTTTATATGAAAGCTTAGACTCAAAATAAAAAACCATAAATGTAAATCAAAACCACCATCATTGCATGTTTGGAATCCACCTTGAAGGAAGAATGAATTCTTGAAGATGAACAAAGGATCTTGAAAGAAGATCACACCACCATGATGGATAGATCTAGGGTTTGAATGATGAATCTTGAATGCTTGAAGAAAATCCCTTCAAAGGTTTGAATGATTGAATCCTTGATTTTCAATGGAAAAATTCAATGCTTGAATGCTTATTTTTCTTGTGATTGATAATTGTTTTCAATTGATCTTGCCTGTCCTTGATTAAGGATTGAAATGAGAGGAGAAGGCTTCCTTATATACTAGTCTAGGGCACAAACTTCTAGAGAGGCCAACATAGGAGAAATAAATTCCCGTTAAGCCTATACCCCTAGGAGTGGACCTAAATTAAATATCATTTAAGATTTTACCATTTTGAAGCCTGAAACAGCCGACTCAGAAGTGAGAAATAATTTTTTCTGAAACCCGACATCCAAAAACCTTCAAAATTTGGAATTTGGACCCTGGGTCAGGGTTGAGGTCGACCCTGACTTAGGTCAGGGTCAAGCTTAACCTTGATCCAGAAGGTCAACCTTGACCCTAAGGTCAAGAAGCTCAAATTATCAGAGCAGGATGCTAGAAATAGGCAGAAAAAAGTGGAAAACAAGGTAGGACAGGGGAAAAAGCCAGATCCAAGTCAAAGACCCATTCAAGGCATTTGACATGACCCCAAATGACTTACTCGGAGGGCTAAACCAGTCCTAAATGGAAGTTCTTCTATTTTTAGATGATACATTTAGCCCCCACTTTAGCAAGAGTATGGACTCAATGCAAACTCTTGGTAAAGTTAGAAGAAAGACTCCAATGGATTGCAACAAGGTATAATATCACTTAGTTTAGGACATGATCCCCCAGGCCAAGGATTCTAACTCAAAATTCATGCATGAGGGTGTGAAAACAAAGAGAAAATAAAGACAAAGCTAAAAGACACACAAAGAGTTGTTATTACAAAAACAAACCCAAATCAACTAGAAAAGGAAACCTTGCTAAGAAATGCCTCCTATACTAATATCATATTTGGAAAGCTATCGTAAAGCATAAATTATTATATAAGAAAGACAAGAGAAACACTATAAATAACATAGCTTCATGATCTAATCCTACTAGCATGAAAGTGAAAGAGAGAAAAGAGAGAGTGATTACCTTGCCCAGTAAGATGCCCACCTTAATATGAATCACCAAAGAGGGAGAGCCCAATAGGTAGCCAAATCTGACAGTTCACCCAAAAACTATGCTTTGTAGTTGTAATGTGTCTTCTGAAGGCTTTTGAAATACCCATAGATCCACATTCTTATATCAATATGGAATATAAAATACATGTCTCTTTAGGATTTAGAAACTTATGTGGGTTACCTTCTGAGGATTTAGTATATTTGAAATTGAAAATGTGCATCTCTTCAGGATTTAGCAACTTATGTGTGTTAGCTTCCAAGGATTTAGCATATTTATAATTAAAAATGCGTGTCTCTTCAAGATTTAGCATATTTAAAATTAAAAATGTGTGTCTCTTCAAGATTTAGCAACTTATGTGCATTACCTTTTGAGGATTTAGCATATTTGAAATTGAAAATGCGTGTCTCTTCAATATTTAGCAACTTATGTGCATGACCTTATGAGGATTTAGCATATGGAAAAATGTAAACTATAGCATAAGGGAGACCCTATGTATGCCCCCCTCCTTATCATGGCTACCTCATAGATAGGATAAGGAAGAGAAAGGATGATACCTACTTCACAAAGTAAGGAGATATCATGTTAACAACAATGTACACTATACTCTTAGTGAAGGGTATTGACCCTTACATCCAAGAGCATAGATAATTGTGAAAAAGGATATGTCACTTATGGAAAAAATCATCAAAGAGAAAGAGATCTTATCAACAAGACCTCCACCATAGAGGAGTGCTTTGGATAAAATATCATCTTTCAAAGAAAAGAAAAGAGGGACCAAAGATTCAATCATCAAACCCCCTGTGATCAAGAGGAAGAGGAATCTTGGAACGAAGGAATCAAACTCTAACCCTACAACAAGGGAAAGAATTTATAAAGAACATAATTTGCAAAAATAAAGAAGAGGTGATGCCCTAGGACAAAAACCTCTCACATAAAAGGATATCCATAGCCAAAACATTAGTCAGTATAATGAAATAATGTTGCAGAATAAACAAATGCCACAAGCTAAGGAAATCAGATCCCTAGATAGAGAGAAAGAAGGAAAACTTTTCCCCCCAGGGATGAAAGCAAGGGATACCTTTACATAACAAATGTCTTTAGAAAAGATATCATGAATACTAGAAGAGAGCTATGGATGATTATGAACCATAATGCAAAACCATTGGGAAATAATATAGAAAGAATAACCAATTAAGATCAAAACAAAAAACACGCTAAGAGCATAATGAATCCTAGAGAAATGGAAGAAATACCTCTTTCCCCCTAGTGAAGAGACGAGGAGAAAAGATATACATTATAGAAGAATGAGGGGTAGTCCCCATATCGAAATTATGAAGGAATTGTAAGACTCCATGAGAGTGAGATATAATTCCTAAAGAAACTCTTTCTCTAACATACATCTTGAAATGCACACAATCAGAAAGTAAATGTGTATTACTATAGTGAAAAGGACATTTGTACTTAGAGAGAGCATCTTTCAGCATAGGTTTAAAGATTTCTTTCTTAGAATTAATTAATTGAACATACACCTTCTTAGCCACATCTTGGCAAGTATCAGGTAATGTAAGGAAGGTGTTGGGAGAAGAACATGAGAGGAGGGTGACGATCATAATCAACCACCTTAAATTGAGATAGAAAAAAGCCAAGACCACACATATCTTGTTTAGGGGATAAATGAACTAGATATTTAATACTGTGTTCATTAACACCAAGCCCTAAACCCTTATAACCTTGTTTAGCCATCATATTGTATCCTGTAGTTTACAGATCTTGTAAAGCTTATGCAGGAGGTGATTGTTTACGATGCTCATGAGAAAAAGTTGTATAAGGTGGAATGATAGGTTTAGAAGAAGTTTCTTTTGTCTTCCCTTTAATATCATCATGGATCGGATAAGAAGGGGAAGGTTAATCCAAGAATTTTTGCACATTTTCATCATGAACCATAGTTTGAGCCTCATCATAAGTGTGAGAAGAACTAGGAATAGAAGATGGAGAATTGGGAATGGGAATATTAGGAATTGGATTAGGAAGGATAGGATTAGGAATAGGAAGATTAGGAACTAGATTAGGAAGGATATGATTAGGATTAGGAAGATTAGGATATGATGTATCATCTACCAAATTCTTCACATAATCCAAAAGAGCAGTAAGTTCGCTACACAAATCTTTAATGAAAGTTTTGAAACTAGGAAGGCTAGTATTAGTCAATCTCACAATAGCATAAGCAAGTGAAACATGAAGTGTGAAAAACATAATGAAATGGATGATACTCTCATAAACATCATAAGTAATATAAAGAGATGCTAAGAGGAGAATAATGAAGAAAATGGACATACACCAAAGCATCTTAAAGATCTTCATAGTGAATTGATATGCAAGAAATCTTTTTGTAGTTTGTAAAGTATATAGATTTTTTTTTTTTTTTTTAATTTGAAAATGAAAGAGCATAAAAGAAAACTAAGCTAATCTAATCTTAAGGAAAGGAGGCAAAGCATCCAACACCAAAAAGAAAGAGTTGTCTATTACAGGTTCACCAAACCGTAAGATATAAAAATATATATAAAGATATATTTTTATATCTATGTTGTGTGTGTGTGATAGAAAATGTTGTGGACATATATCACCTCCTAATCCAAGACAAGGAGATCCCAATTGATTAACCAAAAGAAGACGATCAATTCAAAGAGGAATAAATTGATTATGGATAAAGAGGGAAAAGGGGATCTAATTCTAAAGAAATAAATCAGAAAGATTAGGATAAAATAAAACACTTATCTTGAACGGTAGAAAATCTAGAAATTGCTATTTTCTGGTGTCTCTACTAAGTTTCTGTAAATTCTACAATCAGATTTCGAACTGAAACACAAAGACAAATAAAACTCAAAAATATTTTGCTTTTCTTAGTCGACCTTGACTTAGACTGCTCCAACGGAAATTCTGTTCACAGATCTCAAAATTTTTCCAAAAAGGGTATTCGAATCTACTTTGTAATTTGTTGTTTTGCACCTGTTCCTGCAAGACAAATGGTTTTTTTGTTTGGATGAGGGGTTTTCTTTGGTCAAACCCCAGACCTTGAAATATAATTAAAATGGAGAATGCTAGAAAGTAGTATAAGTAGATCTAACAACGAAGCTATGATATTTAATATATATGAAATTGTATTTGAAATCTAAACAAGTATGTTAATATGAAATCTTAGACTCAACATCAAAAACCATAAATGTAAATCAAAACCTCCATGATTTTATGTTTGGAATCCACCTTGAAGAAAGAATGAATAGATCTTTAAGACGAACAAAGAATCTTGAAGGAAGATCACACCACCTTGATGGATAGATCTAGGGTTTGAATGATGAATCTTGAATGCTTGAACCAAATCCCTTCAAAGGTTTAAATTCTTGAATCCTTGATCCCCAATGGAGAACTTGAATGTGTGAATGCTTATTTTGCTTGTGATTGATAATTTCTTTCGATTGATCTTGCTTGCCCTTGATTGAGGATTAAAATGAGAGGAGAAGGCTTCCTTATTGTATACACCTAAAAATGGCTTCATTAATTAATTAAATATTTATTATTTAATTACTATTGACTTGATAAATTAATTAAATATTTATTATTTAATTAATAATTAGTCCTCTATTTATTAAATAAATTATTCAATTTATTTAGTGAATTCACTTAGTTTATTCTTCTATCCTAAGTCTTCTAATTAGTCTTATTAAAGTTATTTAATTAAATACACAATCACCTAAATATGACTAAGTTTCCTAGTCCACCTCACCTACCTAGTCACCTGACACATCACTTTGGCTAAGATAAATAATTATTATTAATTATTTATTTACAATTATCCTCACCCACACATGTCCTATTCTTAAGGGCTATGTGGCTTCATAGGACTTAGTCTCATGACCACATGTCCTCTCAACAAACAAGTCAAGAGATATTCCCTATTCCTAAGGGGCTTCTCAAGCCACCTCTAAGGGTCAAAGGTGACTCATAGGACACTTGTGCAAAGAGTCCTCATGAGGAAAAGGTCTCTCCCTCTTTCTCTCTTTGGTCTTTGTGAGACACTTGACATGTGTCTTTCCCTTCCACCTTCTTCTCCTCCATGTTAATGTAAGAGGAACATCATCCCTATTCTTCCTCTCACATTCCAACTACATCCCCCTTTCTCTCAACTCCTTCAACCAAGTCAATCCTAGCCCTAGGATCTTCCACC
Source organism: Chamaecyparis obtusa (assembly GCA_027943335.1). Taxonomy (NCBI): domain Eukaryota; kingdom Viridiplantae; phylum Streptophyta; class Pinopsida; order Cupressales; family Cupressaceae; genus Chamaecyparis; species Chamaecyparis obtusa. Next base: position 227,685 of record BSBK01009387.1, on the reverse strand, counting down.
TTTCATTCTCAACCATAGGATTGTGCCACCTAGGCCTAGATCCTCCAAAACTCTATAAAAGGAGCCACATTTCCCATTTGAGAGCTAATAGGTATTTTTAATAGGCATTGAAGCATTCAAGAAATCAAGCATCCAAGTATTCTAAGAGAAATCAACCATCCATACTATCACCATTTCATTTGCATTCCATCCATTAGTTTGCATAAGCTATTGTGCACTCATTTCATTCAATCTCCACACTTTGGTAGCATCTTGGGAGAAGGCTTCATTTGGAAATTTGAGAGCTCAACATCTTCAAGAAATCAAAGCTAGGAGGATAATGGAGACAAGCTGCATGGTAGGTGAAGGTAATTAAATTAGTTTCATCATTTCATAGTTACTTTGCATTCTTCATTGTGTTTGCATTAGATAGATTTATTGGCTTTAATAGTTAATTTATCATTTCTAGTTGTTAGACATCTAATTTGGATACATTTTTGGTGCTAGAAGGAGGGCCAGCCTCTATTTTTTAACATTTTGTTTTCTTAGTTTTCCATGTGCAGGCATTTCCAGGTCATTTTTGCGCATTCATTCATGATTCTTACGCATTCATCCATTTGTTCTGCGCATTCATTTTCGATCACATCAGTCATTTTCTATCTTTCTATTTTCATTTTGATAAAAACCTGTGCATCTGTTCCATGTTTCTACACATGCATTCCACTTTGCTGCACATACATTCAAATTTCCCGTGCTTACATTACATTTTTCTGTGCATAAATCATTATGTTCTGCGCATCTGTTTAATAATTCTGCACATTGATTTACTGTTATTGTGCATTTCTTATTGACAGTTTTTAGGTTAAAATTTCTGGTTTATTTTGATTTTAGCTAACCTTTAACAAGTTTTTGTTTGCTCTGGTAGCTTTTAGGCTATTTTGCAGGACGTTTAGTAGAAGACCCTATTGCTAAAATTTCTAACATATTTCTTTGCAAGGATTCTTAAAGGGTTTGCAAAATAAACCATAACCTCGTTTGGGCTCTAAAATAAGACATGCATTTGCTTTGTGTGTATTCTTAAGTATAGCTCAAGTGTCTATTATGTTTTGCTTAATAGCATATTTGTAATCCCAAAATTATAACAATGTATCCTCTCCCCTCGCCATTCATGGACCTTGGGTGTAAGAGAAACTATTATAATTTTTAGAGGGCGGTCTTTGGTGGGAAAAGAGGTACTCACCCCAAGGAATGACCCAACCGGTAACAGGCTAAAGCCAAGCCCTTCCAAACTAGTATATAAAAAATGCTAGTGTGATTAGTCTCACACTAGATAGGTGTGAATTTGTTGTGGAAACCAAAATCTCCTCCATTACCCTAGTGGTGCATTAAAGTCCTACTTAGTAGAGGTGAAAGCCTTTCTTTGAAAGGATTGGGAGAGCCCCCTTAATTGGGAAAATGACTTGATCATAACCACTTGAATGGATGTCCTTACTAAAAACTTTTGTTTAGTGGCCAAAAGCCTTCTATCTGCTAGCTCAAGGAGTCATCCAAGCTCGTGAAGACACCCCACATTACTCACGGTTCATAGTAGAGATAGTAGTTCTTTGGGAAGTAATGACCCATTGAATTTGGAACTTGGTGTGCTTGAGAAGTGAGTGCACTGTAAAGAGGAGCCCATGCCTCCAAGTTCCTAGGCTGTCCACTATGAATTTGTGTGGCTAGATTTTATTATCCTAGTGGGGATTCAACAGATACCGTCCTTGCCAACCATAGGATTGTAAGCGTGTTTGTGCATTCATATTAGCATAGTCAGATTAACATCATTTCTATCTTGTGTGTGTGTTTATGCATTTTTCACTTTGCCAAAAAAAAAAAAAACCAGAAAACACCAGGAAAATCCAAAACATTTCAATTCAGATTAAAACTTCAAAACCTGCGCATATATCACATCTTTTCGTGCATTTGATCCAATTTGTTGCGCATTTATCAAAATTTTTTGTGCATATATTCAGACTGTCTACACTTTTGAGTATTACCAGTTCACATTTGTTACATCTTGTTGTGCATCTATTTCATTTTGTTGTGCATTCATCAATCTGTCCTGCGCATTTGTTGTTGCGCATTTACAACAATGAGCATTTCCACAAACTTTGCAATTTTCAAAATCACTTTTTCAGGTACCCATTTTCATCCTTAGTAAGATTCTAGAGAAACAGTCAAGTTACACAGACCTCTGATCTTTAGTTTGACCATTTTCATCACTTTTCATCATTCCTTGATCAAGATTCATCACATCATTTTCTTTCAAATCTTTGAAATTCTCAATTTTGTGTTGAAACATTATCTTATCCATCAGATTTTGATTTTTGTGAGTTTACCATATCAGGATATACCATCCTTAACCACCAAACTTACTTAGGTTATTATCTCTTGATTTCCCTTTTGTCATATCATGTGAGATCTATACCTCCTATTGACTTAGAGTTTATCAAGTTGTCTTGTCACTTTTCAACACATTTCTATCAGTCACTTTCCATTTCTTCTCATCCAAAATATTTCATACCACCATCAATTTTTAAAATTTTATGGTTCAAACTCGATCTCAGAAACTTAAACAAGCCGTCAATCCAGAATCCCTAGACAAGATGGAAGGAAATACCAGCAATGAAGAAAATCCTTGGTCTGAAGCTCCTAAGAAAAATTCACTTTTTACATCCACTAACGAACCCACCGATGACGAACTTAGGGAAGCTTCACAAGATCCTCAATTTTATCATGTCATGGAAAGACTCTTAGGCTTGGATAAAGAGATGTATTTCCTCATGCTTGCTCAACAAGGAGCTAAGTTACCAAGTGATTTTGATGTTTCTTATCTTAGAGAACCAGCTCACACAAACAATCAACAAATTCCTAAAGGTTCTTAAGATACTCATGGAGCAAAGGAAACCGATCAGCAATCCAATGCTTCTCATAGTTATGAACATCACACTATTTCTCAAAATGATCAGGAAAATCATGCTTTACAAAACAATGCTTCTCACAACAATGTTTCCCAAAATTCTCAAGGAAACACACCATCTTTGGATCCCATCCTACAACAAATCTAGATGCTTCAACAACAAATCCGTGACATCCAAACTGGATCATCAACAAAGAAGTATTCCTTGGATGATATATGTCCTTATCCTTTTGATAAGAACTTAGCAATGATTCCATTCCCTCCTCATTTTGAGGTACCAAAATTTGACAAATACAAAGGGAATTCAGATCCACAAGACCGCATTCATGAGTTTTCTGCTACTTGTATTGAAGTCGCTCACAATGACACTTATCTTATGTGACTATTTCCATGAATTTTAGGAGGACAAGCAATGGAATGGTTCTCTAAACTACCCCCCGACATCAAATCTTTCAATGAGCTTCTTGACAAATTTGTGACTCATTATTCATATAACATCAAACATGAAGTCACTATGCTTGATCTTTGCAATGCACATTAAAAGAATGGAGAACCTTTCCTTACTTTTTTGCAAAGATGGCATCAAGTTTTTTCTAAATATCCATGAACGATTCCCGAACAAGAAAAGATGGATATTTTTGTGCATAACCTTACACCAAAAATGAGTTATAGGTTACAATTGCAATGTCCACCAAATTTCAATAAGCTCATAGAAAATGGTATCAAGATTGAGGAAGCCATGGTCAGAAAAGGTGAGATCAAACTTTATTCTACAGACAATGATGGATCCTCAAATTCCAATTCCAACAACTATAACAATGACAAATCAAAGTTTTGGAATAAAAACAAAAACATTGTCAATGATGGGATTGCTGATAATCATAATGTCAAACCAACACAACCCCTTCTCAATCTCACCAGTCAGGCCAATGCTACTCAAGGAACCTACAACAATCAATCATCAAATCAAAATACCAACAAAGATTCATCAAAACTGAGATTGCCTTTTATGTCACCTCGACGAAACTTTACTCCTTTAGGAGAATCTCTTGAATCAGCATTATGGAAGTTAATCACAAAGAAACTCAGTACGCTTCCTGAAATGAAAGATTTTGAACCTAGAGTGAAGCCTTCTTGGTGGAATGAGAATGATTATTGTGAATTTCACAGAGGTAGAGGACACAAAACAAATGATTGCAAAAGACTCAAAAATGTAATTCAAGACTTAATCAAAATTGGTGAAATTGGTGTTGACAGACATGTCTCGAATGAATCACATATAGCTTTCAAAGATCCACTTCCTGAGCATGAAAAAGGGGGTTCTTCCAATAATAAGAGCGACAATCAAGCCAATTATAATTCCACTCCCTATCAATATGTTGGTAACATTTCTGAATGTCATCCTTCTATGTATTATGCCATTGTCATTACCATCAAAGGAAAATTAGAGAGTCAACTAGTCTAAGCTACTACTCGTGCTCAAGCTAAAGTTACTCTCCAAGGAGTCCAGTCTAAACCAAGTACTACACAAAATAAGTCTGTTTATGTCCCAAAGTCTATTCCAAATACTTCCAGCCAGTACAATCTTTTGGAACAACTTAAGAAAACACCTGCCTAGATATCCATCTTAGAGCTTTCGCATCTTTCCCCATCTCACAAAGATATCCTTGAAAAAGCTCTCTTAGAGACCCAGGTTCCCACAACTCTAGATCATGATCAATTTTAAGCTATGGTGGGCCATTTAACAACCCCACACTATTTGTCCTTCATTGAAAATGATGATTTAGCTATTACCCAACGTCATAATGCTCTCTTACATATTGAAGTCCTTGTCCAGAATCACAAGATTAAAAGAGTACTAATAGATGGGGGAGCTGGCTTGAATATCTGCACATTAAAGTTAGTCCTTGCATTGGGATTTTCTAAGAATGTCGTTGATCCAAAAAAGAAAATCACAATAAAAGCCTATGATGAGGAAGAGAGATCATCCAAGGGGTCCGTTGTTCTTCCAATTAGATTTGGTCCTATTGTCAAAGATGTATCTTGTCAAGTTCTGGACATGGATCTTGCTTATAATATCCTTTTGGGAAGACCATGGATTCATTCCATGCAAGCTATGCCATCAACTTATCACCAATGTATAAAATTCCCTCATAATGGTCAGGAGATCACTATCAAAGGAGATTCAAATCCTTTTCAATATTGTAGCAAAGTGAAGACTTCTAATTCTTTGGTTCCCTATAATTGTACTAGATCTTCTACAACTACACCCAGTAATCCTAGTAATATAGCATCAACTTCTAAATTAGATGGGATCAAGATAGACATCAAAGAAAGTAGTATGGGAGAATATACTCTAGGTCAAGCTCTTTGCATCACTGAGTTACCTTTATCTCCCAAATCATATGGTAGATCTTTGATCACTAAACAACAATCAGAACCCCCTTCCACACTTGTTTGTAACACATTTATAAGTGGGGGCACAATATCCAAAGAGGCAGCTGAGCGTAATGCAAATTATTGGCTTAAGAAAGAAGATTGAAGAGGATACTAAACATGAATGTATATCACCTGATGTCTATGGAAAAGGGTATACTTTGCTACAAAAGATGGGATATCAAGGTGCTGGACCTCTAGGGTTACAAAGAGAAGGTGTTATAAAACCAATTTTGCAAAATCCCAATTATCAAAGAGACACTACAGGATTAGGATATAAAGGCAAAGGACCACAAGAACCAAAAGGAAAAGAAAAAATCCCACCTTCTCATGAGACATCTAAAGCTCCTGCCTTACAATTCAGAAAGCATGGTATGCATGTAGATCCAGAGAAACAAAGGATAGCTCAAAGAATCATTGATAGACTTGAAGATAATGATGATTCTGATTCTAATGATTATGAATGGGATTCCTTATCTGATTATACTAAAGACATAGGAGTCAATTTTGTCCATCAATATAGTAATGATTACCATGAGGGTGAGAGTTCACTAAGTGACTCACTAGGATTGATCTCACATAATACTACTCGTGTTGATCATGAGCGAAGTGAGCATTATCTTGTGACAGATGATTTAGATGAGAGTATGGAAATAGACCTCACTGATACCATCATAAACCTTGACAACTTTTCCATCAATACTATCTCTGCTTTTGAAACTGACCCAAATGATCTAATGCCCCTTGTTCGTCCTGACCTTATCGATTGGGATTTTCCCGATCACCTAGAACTTGATGTCTTCCAGAATGATGATGCAATCATTGACTATCTTGGCATCAGGGATCATTTACCACTAGGGGATCACAAGTTAGGATTTTCAATAGAACTCAATGACATGGCCTATTTTGGAGAGAGTGCCAATCCTTTTAGTCATAAAAATATAAAAATAATCAACAGATCTAATGGTGAAAACCACTTAGTGGCAGTATTAGATCCAAAAATAGTAAAAAGAAAAGATGCATATGATGGTGAAAACCTCTCTGAGGTGCTTGACGATGGAAGGATTGACACTCTTCCCAACTATCTATATCAAGAGCAATCTGCCATTCTTATAGAACCAATAGTACCACTTAACATTGGCACAGAGGAGTCTCCACACATCCTCAAAGTAGCAACATCCTTGACAGAATCAGAGAAAGAAGCTTTTGCAAATTTTTTTATAGAAAGACAAATCAACTTTGCTTGGTCCTATGTTGATATGCCTAGTTTGGACCCCAATCTCATTATACATCATTTATCTATCAAACTAGGTGTAAAACTAGTTAAGCAGAAGCTCCACAAAATGCATCCTCACATTGCTCTAATGGTGAAAGCAGAATTGAAGAAGCTCCTAGATGTTGGGTTCATTCGTGCTATTGATTATGTTGAGTGGATTTCCAATATTGTTCCTGTCTCAAAACCGGACAAGTCTATCTAGATTTGTATTGATTTTTGAGATCCTAATAAAGCTTGTCTGAAAGATGACTTCCCTTTTCTAAATATTGACATGATTGTTGACCTAACAGCTGGGCATGAGATGTTATCATTAATGGATGGATTTTGTAGCTATAACCAAATCAAGATTGCACTGGAAGACCAGGAAAAAATTGCTTTTACTTGTCCATGGGGTACATACTGCTAGAATGTGATGCCATTTGGCCTCAAAAATACTGGAGCAACTTATCAAAGAGCCATGACCACAATCTTTCATGACATGATGCATACCATCATGGAAGATTATGTTGATGATATTCTAGCAAAATCTAAAGATAGAGCTAGTCATTTGAGAGTGTTGGGTAGAATATTCACCCGGATGGAAAAATATCAGATTTGACTCAATCCAAAGAAATGTGCATTTGGGGTCACATCTGGCAAACTATTAGGGTACATTGTCTCAGCTAAAGGAATTGAAGTAGATCCATAAAAGGTTAAAGCAATATTGGAGATGGCTTCCCCCACTAACATCAGTTAGCTAAGATCTTTACAGGGGCATCTACAATCCATCCAAAGATTTGTTTCTCAACTAGCAGATCGCAGTCATCCCTTTCAATATTTGCTGCATAAAAATATCTTATTCCAATGGGATGATAAGTGTGAGGAAGCTTTTAACAAAATCAAGCAATATCTAGCGAATCCTCCAACTCTGATGTCACCAATTTTAGGCAAGCCACTCTTGCTCTACATTTTAGCCATGATAGCTTCACTAGGTGCTCTTCTAGCTCAGCAAGATCATGAAGGAAAAGAAAAAGCCATCTACTACATCAGTCATACTCTAGTGGGATATGAGTTAAACTATTCCCCTATTGAAAGAGCATGTTTGGCTATTGTCTTTGCTTCACAGAAGTGGCAACATTACATGTTGTCACATTCTACCCAGCTTATTGCAAAGATTGATCCTTTGAAGTATTTGTTAAGCAAGACAACATTGACAGGCAGGTTGGCTAAGTGGGTCATGCTACTTAGTGAGTTTGATATTGAATATGTAGACAGGAAGGCTATCAAAGGTCAAGTGATTGCAGATCAACTAGTTGATGCTCCATTAACGGATGACCAACCTATACAAATAGAGTTTCCTGATGCTCATATCTTAGCTTTGTCTACACAAACATGGAAATTATACTTTGATGGCTCATACACTCAGCAGGGTTCAGGAGCTGGTATTATTTTTATCACGCCACAAGGATACACTATTCAAAAATCTTTCAAGTTGTTATTTCCTTGCACCAATAATGTAGCAGAATATGAGGCTTTGCTGATTGGGTTGAAAATGGCTTTACAATGGAACGTATCTAAAATAAATGTCTACGGAGATTCTCAACTGATTGTCAACTAGGTTAATGATGATTATTAGACCAAAGATGATAAGTTATTGCCATATAAATGTATGGTTGATGATTTTAAAAATTATTTCTCCATCATCACTTTTGATCAGATTCCTCAACATGAAAACAAGGCTACCGATGCCATGGCAATGATTGCTTCTTTATTTGATATAGAAGATACCAAGGCCCATTTTGAGTTCTTGGTGGAATCCTTGACTTGTCCCGCATATGATGAGCCTGATATGAGTATTATATGTCATCTGATTGGACATGACTCCCCAACCTACAGAAAGATCTATTCTTACCTCAAAGATAACACCCTACCTCCTGACCTATCCCGAAATAAAAAATAAACTTTTCTCTGCCAAACCTCCTACTATGTCCTAATATCTGGCACCCTTTATTGGCGAGGTTTTGATGGTACTCTCCTGCGATGTCTCAAACATGATGCAGCTCAACTTTCCTTACATGATGTACATGAGGGTATTTGTGGGACACATTTGAGTGGTCCCTCTTTGGCTAAGAAACTCATGCATATGGGTTATTATTGGCCTACCATGGAAGCATACTCCTTTCATTTTTCTAGGGCATGTAAGAAATGTCAGATACATGGAAACCTTATCCATGCTCCAGCTCAAGAGTTACATCCTTTTACAACTACTTTGCCATTCAGTCAGTGGGGGCTCAACCTCGTGGGTGCTATCAACCCTCCATCTTCTAACGGTCAAAAATGGATTCTCACTGCCACCGAATACTTTACTAAATGGATTGAGGCCGTTCCATTAATTACCACCATAGGGAAACAAATATCCATGTTTATCTTAAACTATATCATTTGCAGATATGGTATACCTATGTATCTTATCACTGATCATGGGAAACTATTTCAAAACTAGGACATGGATGACCTATGCACAAAATTCCACATCACTCATAACTATTCCACCATTTACTATCCCCAAGGAAATAGCCAAGCTGAGGCGTCAAACAAAACAATTGTTAAAATCCTACAAAAGACTATCAATGACGCTAGCCATGACTGGCATCTCCAACTTAATCCAGCCTTATGGGCTTACCGCACCTCCATTCGTACTCCTACTGGAGCCACTCCATATTCCCTTGTCTATGGATCTGAAGCAGTCCTACCCCTCGAGGTCAAGTTGCCTTCACTACGTGTTACTCTTAAAGATTTAATTCCTAATGAAGAGTATAGAGTTGCACGCCTGATTGAATTGGAACTCCTAGATGAACGTTGTCAACAAGCCTATGATCATTTGAAAGTTTATCAGCAGCGTCTGTCCCGTCAGTACAATAGCAAGGTCAAGATCAGAGACTTTCAGTTGGGTGACTTAGTCCTTCGAGAAAATCCAAAGAATCAACAACATCATGAAAAGAAGGGCAAGTTTGAACCAAATTGGTTAGGACCTTTTGTGATTACAGCGGTCTATGGTTTTGGGGCTTATCAGTTGTCTACACCTGAAGGGGATCCCTTGGATGAACCTCTTAACAGTATCCACCTCAAGAAGTTCTATCCTTGAAATCCCAATGCAAGGGGCATGTATATAGTCTATATATATATTCTGTAAATAAAAAAAAAGTCAAAAAAATCATAGAATCAAAAGAAAACTGCAATAAAAGAATATGGTGAAAACCTGGAAACAGGTGCTATGTGTGATGAGTTAGCTCTTCTATCTATTAGGATTCTTCTAGTGTGTCCATTCATTGTATATATCCATAATAAAATGGTTACTCAGTCCTTGTCCCCACCATGTATATATCATAATAAAATGGTCAATTCATACACCATCCATTGTATCTACCCATAATAAAACCCCATCATAGCTTGATCTTTTGTCATGATCTTCATCCTAGTCTTGTTGCGTCTTTCTTCATCCATAATAAGTCAGTCCATCACCTAGCTGGGGGCATGTCCTTGACCTAGTTTGGGAAGTGGATTTATGATAGTCGTGACTCTTAGAGGACAAAATGGAGTTATTTTCACCAGGAAAGGTGAACGTAATCAAATGCTACTTCACAATGGTATCTTCATGCTGAATCAGAAATCTATGATCTATCCTTCACATCATGACTAATTCTCTATACATCTTGACTATACATCATCACTTGAACTGAGTAACAAATCTTAAATCTATCTTTTTGGCAAATGAAATGTATATTCATGGTAGGCATGTTAGAATGATTTGTTATAAATTATGCATTCATATCTAGATTTCATTGTTATCATGTTCCCTATGCTATTCTGGGATATCTTTGACATGAGTTTGAAACTCCCATATGTCATTGATTAGAATAGCTGGGATGGGATATGATATTTTCTTTGATTTCTATTTGTGGGATATTTTCTGATGAAATTGAAGGAACAAGTAATTGGGGTGTTTGTGTATAAGTGCCTTCATCCATTTTATAGTATGGACAACATACAAATCATGTTGTTCTACAAATTCTATTTATGGTGATATGCCATCGCATACCTTGACTCCAAATATTTGTTCCCTGATGGAGGGGGAAAATATTCCTTGTCTGTTATGCAAATGAAACTCAGGTCATCTCGGTTTAATTATACCTAGATGCTTGTCAAGTTTGCAATATTAAAATCCATGCAATAAGTGCTCAGGTCATCCTAGTTTTATTATACCATGATGATTTCATTTTCTTGCAACATAACGAGCTCAATGATGAAAATCAAATTCCAGTTATTATGAAGTTCTAAGATGTTACCTAAAGTTGTGGACATACATTCATTTCATTTTGCATTTGCATTTTACCATCTCATGAATTGCATCACAGTGCTCCTTTTATAAGGTTTTGTGGGTTATCTTTCTAATTAGGTTATCTATTTTTCCTAAGTCCATTCTTCTTGTGTCAAGAAACATTGTTATTTTAGTTGAGGACATTTGGACAACCAAAAATACTTTGCACTTAATCATTTTAAGACATGCATAATTATTATTAGGTATGTTCATTGGATATTTGTTATAGTTATCATTTCATCTCATTTCATTTTATTATGTTATCCATCATCTTAGATACATTTTCATTTATTACCTTAGATATCATTTCTATTACAATATCATTTATTGTTCATTACATGTATTTAATATCATCATGCATTTAGTATCCATTCATTTTACATTATTCACATTGTTTTTACATCATTGCATTGATCATCACATAGCATTAGTGAATATCATTTAAAACATGCATTTATATCATCATATATATTAGCTTGTTTATCCATTAGCATCATATAGAAAATTAATCATTTTACATTTTAAGACATCCATTCCATGCATATAAAAGTAAATCATCACATCTTGCATATGTCAATATGCACATGTATATAAACATTATAGAGAATCATGATAGAACTGCATCAATCATATAGAGTCAAAATCATATAAAGTCCATAAATGCAACCAAACTGTCCAAATATCCCATGATATATAATCAATAACAATGTGTCTATAGTCAGTGTCTATCAAGTCAATATATAATGATACAATGATAATATGATACAAAAAGTGTACACAAGTGGTATCTATGACCCACTGCCTCCTGAATCTATCTATCACTATCTGCGAGCTACAATAAGGCCCTGTGCTACTGACCCACCTGCTCCTAAGGATCCACCCTAGTCTCCTGAACCAGTGGGTGCTCTAGGAGGACGTGATGATACACCTCCACTACCAGCTGGTGCCTGTCTCTCATGTACTGCTGTCCTCACCGCCACTGAGCTCTCTCTAAAGCTCCCAATCCACTGATCCCTAGGCACTGCCTATCTGTATGCCTCTCGCCAGTAGGATATCTCCTTCTCAAATCGTATCATGGCTCTTAGGCTATCTCCATGAGGACCTAGGTCCTCTATCCTCTGTAGCTCATCTAATAGCATCTCAGACTCCCCTAGTCTCTCAATCGCTGCATCTCGCCCATGTCTAAGGACATCCATCTAGCACTCTAGCCTCTCAATCCATCTCTCTAGACCTGGCACCTGGTTTGCCTGTACCTATGTAACTGCTAGTCTGACTAGTAGTGTATCAATATCCAACTCCTCCTGCTTTGCAATGTCTCTCTGTAAGTAGGGATCCTGTCCCCCGATGTCAACTGGCTTATCCTGTGCCTATACATCCAACATCTCAGCATCAGGCTCATCCTGTATGTCATCCTGAACCTGACCACCCTGTACCACACTGCCCTGGGCTAGTAAAACATCTACCTCATCCTATCCCTGCACCTGTACCTATGGCACTTGTACCTGTGCAACTGGTCCCTGTACTGCGGCAACTGATATCTATGCTAGAGGGACTAGTACCTGTAGTGGAGCTCCTACAACTGGCTGTGCTGGAGGCTATCTCTGTCCCTGTCTAGCTGGAGGTGGCATCAATCCTATTTGCCTCACACCACCTCCTCTCATCCGAGGTCCTGCTCTATCCTCTCTCCCTCCATCTCCACCATCATCTCCTCCTCCATCTCCTCCTCCATCATTGCCACCTCATCTCCCTCGCCCCCATCTATCTCTCCCTTGGAGTCTCTCCCATCATCTCTTTTCCAGATCTCTCTCTGGAGGCCTCGTTGCTGGGTTTGTGATCCGTGGAACCAAAAAATCCCTCAAAAATTGCTCTAAATTAGTAGTCATCCCTGGGTCTACCACTATTGGTCTCATCGACCATGCCTGGAATGGGGCATCCAAAAACTCTTGTCGAGCAACATCGAATGATGCCATGGGTCCCTAGTCTCATCTCTCCTGATGAGTATGAGCATGCTCTGTCACTCCTTGCAGCATGCCTTGTATCCTGTCAAACTATCTTAGGACCCGACTAAGAACTTGTCACTCAATGATAAATGGTGTCTACCCTATCAACCACCATGACTCAAAAAAAAAACCAAGCTGCTGCTCATCATCCCACGGCTCACACCCTAGGTAGGGTCTCCATGTCACCGTGTCCAGTGTATCAAAATTATACCACCAAAACTCTAAATGGCCCAATTTTTCTTGAGACAAAACTAAGGAGTATAAATGAATATAAGGCTGTCCTGCACCCCAAAATCTAATCACCACTGGTCGAGTAACTGCAATGTGCTCCCATGCCCAAACATGGAGTAGTGTCACACTTGCTGATAATGATGCACCCCTATGGTACACCACCTGATGGATGTCATGATAGAGATGTGCTAATAAAAACACACCCCAAGCAAATCAGGTCCCTTCCATCATTCGCTGTAATGTGTGGCCCCATCCAACTACAAATTCATGAGATCTACGATTAGGGCATACAAATCTCCCAATCGCTCCTGCTAGCACTACTGGTAGAGGATCGTACAAATCAACCATGTCCTCCTAGGTGATCTCTCCATCCTCTATATCATCATCACCGAAGACAGCTCTACACTCTGTGACTCTGCCATGCCGATCATATTGTACCAGCTCGCTTGTGATGGGTAGTTGGAGGATGCGATATACATCCTCTAATGTAATTTTCATCTCCCCTGTCGGAAGATGGAAGGTACTTGTCTTCGAGTGCCATCACTCTACTAACGCTATCATCATACTTAGATTCGCTCGAATCTTGGGTGTATAAATCACATAATATAATCCAGATGCTCTAATCAACAGTCTATCTATCTCCGACAGTGCTGGTCTCAGATTCTGAGTCACGGGATATCTCTCCTGTGACATCAGACTATCTATGATGTCCTCCTATTCAAGTCAACAACAATCAACCTATCAAATTTTGATAAATTGATCTATCAATCTATCTATCCTATCATATCAATTTCAAACATGTTATTATCACGTGTTTCAATAGATGATTCTATCAATTATCTATGTTCGAGACTGGTTAACTAGCGAACATGCTACAATGTTGCCTATCTTGATCAAATCAATCAAAATCAATCACCGATAGATCCAATCGGCTTATTGACATCAAGTTTGACCTAATTGACTATCTAGTTTGACCACATTCTATCACTACAAACACATGCGCAGCATTGAAACATGTATGTGTGGCATTATTTAACATTTGCGTAGGTTTTTACCTATGCGTAGTTTTTCTATACATTTGCACCATAATTCTGCACAAATGCATAGGTTATTACAAAAGCACAGTTTTATTGAACATTTGCACCACAACTATGCACAAATGTGTCAATTTTTCATATGCGCATTTTTATTTCACATTTGCACAAGTCTAACATTCCTCTACTATGAATGCGCAACTTCCCTACACGCATGCGTAGAAAGTTTTATTTTTCTGCGCAAACGTTGCTAGTTTCTATGCATTGGTGCACTGAAACTGCGCATTCATCCTACGCCTCAACACAAAAAAATTCCTAATCTAATTCTATCATTCAATCTATCCTAGACATTGTAAAATTCTACTCTAACATGCATCAAATCATGAAATTATCAAGGAGGATCGAGTTACCTACCGATTGACCCAAATTGGGTGGTCACTGAAAGCGTCTGACTCTCTCGAAGCGGTGATCTAACAACGGGAATGACATCCTGGTGGCTCTACTCTTCTCTCTCTCGTGCTCTGATCTCCAAATGACAAGTGTGCACAATGAGCCTATTGTGGACCCCTAAGCCCTATTTATAGCTTGTGGACCCTATGTGCTTGGTGTGTGGATCCTATCTCTCATTTTTCTTCCATTTCAACCCATTTTCACCCACCTTTTCTTCTGTTTATTTCATGAGATTGATTAATCGATATAACAACAAAAAAAATAAAATCAAACACAAATTATTAATCAATCTCTCGAGGGGGCATGCTTACGTCATTTTAGACATTGTTTGGGGCAGGGGCAAAATACTTGAAATTTTCTTTGAAATAATGTGGCACACACATTATTTCAAAGAGGGGCAAAATATATACACCTAAAAATAGCTTCATTAATTAATTAAATATTTATTATTTAATTACTATTGACTTGATAAATTAATTAAATATTTATTATTTAATTAATAATTAGTCCTCTATTTATTAAATAAATTATTCAATTTATTTAGTGAATTCACTTAGTTTATTCTTCTATCCTAAGTCTTCTAATTAGTCTTATTAAAGTGATTTAATTAAATACACAATCACCTAAATATGACTAAGTTTCCTAGTCCACCTCACCTACCTAGTCACCTGACACATCACTTTGGCTAAGATAAATAATTATTATTAATTATTTATTTACAATTATCCTCACCCACACATGTCCTATTCTTAAGGGCTATGTGGCTTCATAGGACTTAGTCTCATGACCACATGTCCTCTCAACAAACAAGTCAAGAGACATTCCCTATTCCTAAGGGGCTTCTCAAGCCACCTCTAAGGGTCAAAGGTGACTCATAGGACACTTGTGCAAAGAGTCCTCATGAGGAAAAGGTCTCTCCCTCTTTCTCTCTTTGGTCTTTGTGAGACACTTGACATGTGTCTTTCCCTTCCACCTTCTTCTCCTCCATGTCAATGTGAGAGGAACATCATCCCTATTCTTCCTCTCACATTCCAACTACATCCCCCTTTCTCTCAACTCTTTCAACCAAGTCAATCCTAGCCCTAGGATCTTCCACCTTTCATTCTCAACCGTAGGATTGTGCCACCTAGGCCTAGATCCTCCAAAACTCTATAAAAGGAGCCACATTTCCCATTTGAGAGCTAATAGGTATTTTTAATAGGCATTCAAGCACTCAAGCCATCAAGCATCCAAGCATTCTAAGAGCAATCAAGCATCCATACTATCACCATTTCATTTGCATTCCATCCATTAGTTTGCATAAGCTATTGTGCACTCATTTCATTCAATCTCCACACTTTGGTAGCATCTTGGGAGAAGGCTTCATTTGGAAATTTGAGAGCTCAACATCTTCAAGAAATCAAAGCTAGGAGGACAATGGAGACAAGCTGCATGGTAGGTGAAGGTAATTAAATTAGTTTCATCATTTCATAGTTACTTTGCATTCTTCATTGTGTTTGCATTAGATAGATTTATTGGCTTTAATAGTTAATTTATCATTTCTAGTTGTTAGACATCTAATTTGTATACACTTATATACTAGTCTAGGGCACAAACTTCTAGAGAGGCCGTTATAGAAGAAATAAATTCCCATTAAGCCTATACCCCTAGGAGTGGACCTAAATTAAATATCATTTAAGAGTTTACCATTTTGAAGCTTGAAACAACCAACCCGGAAGCGGGAAATAATTCTTTCCGAAGCTTGACATTTGGAAACCTTCAAAATTTGAAATTTGGACCCTGGATCAGGGTTGAGGTCAACCCTAACCTAGGTCAGGGTTGAGGTTGACCTTGACCCAGAAGGTTGACCTTGACCTTAAGGTCAAGAACCTCATATTCTTAGATTAGGATGCCAGAAATAGGCATAAAAGAAGTGGAAAATAGGGCAGGACATGGGAAAAAGCTAGATCCAAGTCAAAGACCCATTCAAGGTGTTTGACATGACCCCAAACCACTTACTCGGAGGGCTAAACCAATCCTAAATGGAAGTTTTTCCATTTTCTGACGATACAATAACATGTGACTACTCCTTCTTTTGTGAAGGATAATGTTAAGGTGGGCACCTTAGAGTTCATTATCTCACTCACTCAGACCCTTATACAACATTCTTGGCCCCTATCATAGGGTGAAGCAGCTGAGTCTTCTAGAAATTTAGTTCTAGCTCATCTCTATTGATCTTGAAGGTCTCTTTATGTTTATGATCCAAAGAGTACTTAGGATGCACTTGACCATGAGATTATGTAGTAAATCAAATGCTCATGACAAAAGTTATGCTAAATGAACATTTGACATTTATAATCACAAGTTCATTTAATATAATTTATTAAATTTCATTATGAAATGTAAGAATAATTTATTGTCGGAGTATTTACCCTAAACTTTCATTAGTCCTCCAACTCCTTATATCATGAAGTCTTTAATCTCACATGTATGTAACTAACAAAGAAGCATGAATAGTACATGTGAAAAGTTGAACCTTATATGAATAACATTCTTGTAAATCACCCTGGATGTTGAATAGGTTATGGTTGGACCTTTGACATTGACACCTAGCAGCCAAGGTCATTGTCAAAATTTCACTCAGGTAACCTTATCTATTTTCATTTATTAATGATTTTGGAAAAAATCTATTTAGTTCTAGTAATTAACTAGAATTTTTTACAATATCATTAACAAATAAAAATAGGAAAGGTTACCTGAGTGAAAGTTTGACAACAACCTTGAATGATAGATGTCAATGTCAAAGCACCAACATCAACATATTCAACATCCAAGGTGATTTATAAGAATGTCATTCATATAATGTTCAACTTTTCAAATGTAATATTCATATTTATTTGTTGGTTGCATACATGTGAACTTAAGATTTCATGAAAGGAGCTGTAGGACTAATGTAAGTAGGGAAAATACTCTAACCCTAAATTATTCTTACATTTCAAAATGAAATTTGATAAATTAAATTAAATGAACTTGTGATTATCGATGCCGAATGTTCATTTAGTAGAACTTTAGACATGACTAGTTTATCCACTACATATGTCTCATGGTCAAGTACATCCTAATTTCTCTTTGGATCATAAACATAAAGAGACCTACAAGATCGGTAGAGATAAGATAGAACTCAATTTCTAGAAGACTCATCTGCTTCACCCTATGCGAGGGGCCAAGCATTTTGTTTAAGGGTATGAGTGCATGAGCTAATGAACTCTAAGGTGTCCACCTTGACATTGTCCTTCACAACAAAAGGAATAGTCACATGTTCTACCTTAGGACTAGTCATGGGTATCAGTGTCTAGTTTTTGTCCTATTATGCCCCTACTTTGCTTAGTGTAGAGACCCCACCTCTACCTTAGAATTATTATATATCAAAGTCATTTGTGATCTAATTGAGATCAAACTTACAATAGAGTTTCATCAAAAAGTATTATGGTACTTTACAATTATTGCATAGAGGAAGGTCATAAACCATCCACCACCTATCCCAAATATTACCCCTTCATGGTGGCATTATGACAAAAATTCAGGGCCAGAGTGTTTACCCTACTTCTATTAGTCCTCAAACTCCTTATTTCATGAAGTCTTTAAGTGCATAGGTACGTAACCAACACAGAAATAAGAATATTACATGTGAAAAGTTGAACCTAAATATGAATGACATTCTTATAAATCACCCAAGATGTTGAAAAGGTTGATGTTGGACCTTCGACATTTACATCTAACAGTCAAGGTCACTATCAAACTTTCACTCTAGTAACCTTGTCTATTTTCATTTATTAATTATATTGTAAAAAATTATAGTTACTTTTGGTAATTAAGTAACATATGTGGGTTCATTTTCAAATGTTGACATCATATACTTCTCTTAATGTTCATGACATAATGATGAATGATGTTGCTAGAATAGTAGCAATTCTTTTTCCTTTGACTAACATATAAGGTTGATTAGTAAATTTTACATTATATTTGATGTTTTGTTAGTCTATTATTGAAAAATAAATTATACTATTTGGACTTTAATTTCTATTTTGATGCTTGTTGTAGGGGCTCATGTCTCTAGATTGTGAACATGCTCCTATTATAGATGAACATAGTGATTAATTATATGTGGTAAGTAATTATTCTATTTGTAGCATTATAAATTGCATCCCCATGTAATTTGTCACTTACATAGACCCTATTTTAGTGTTCTTGGTCTCCTGTGCCTGATATGTTTGATCCATATTAATTTCAAATTTACTTTTGGCATCTCCTTGGTATTTTGGACCTCAAGTTTCAATTTAAGCCCACATTGGTGGGATGAAGTTACCTAGGGAAACCCACTCCAAGGAGCAAGTCAGTTGGGGAGACCTACTCCTAGATTTTTGGGCCTAAATTTAAACCAGTTAATGGTTAAATTGTTTGAGTGGGGAATTTAAACTTGTGTCTGCTTGCTCTAATTTTTACACCCCTAAATGCTTGGTGAGGTATAAAAGAAAAATTTCCTCCCTCATTTTACTAATCACATTCAATCACATCACTCATAAAAAATTCAACTATAATTTTTACTTCAAGCATTCTTGAGTCCTCAAGAGCAAGTAATCAAGCATTAAAGGCATTGAAGACAAGGATTAATTTTTAGATCTATGGTATTCATGATCTTGTCTTCCAAAAGTCAACTCTATATGGTCAACATAAAAATTTTCATGAGTATTTTGACACAAAGAAGGTCTATGAAGGTATACACATTTCATTTGCAGATCTACTACATATTAGCACACTTTTATCTCCATTTAAATTTACATTTCAATTTCAAGGTTAATTCCTAAATTGGGGTTTGAATTAGGAAAACCCATTTCTACAAAAAAAATTCTTTCTTTTATGTGTGCAAGAATAAGTGGTAGATGAAATAGAAAAGTTAAAAACCAAATAGTCAAAGATCTATAGTCTGCAAGTCATTTCATTAGAAAGTGCAGGAGCAAGTCACCCCAGATGACTCACTCCCAAAAGTAGGTCATCTCAACCAAATCACTCCCACTACTTTCACTTGAACTTTGGATCATAGGTTAGTTAAAATATGTACTTCCTACATAACTTGCCATAATTTGTATGTCAATTTTTAGTATGCGTGTATGTGCTAAAAGTCATATTTTTACCTTATTTTAACCTAGCTTCTTCATTCATCTTCCAATTTTTCATAGTCATCTTCCACTCCCCCCGTGAATGATTATTGAATTCACTTCGTGCCCAAGAATCCTTGAGCCAAGTTGATTATTTTCCTTCCAAATGTTATTAAAGATGAACTATACCTAATCTTCCTAGTTTATCCATACAAGCTAGTGAACCCTATTTCCCCACATTACATTTTGGTGAACCCAATGTATATTACAACTTCCTTAAATCTAATTTGAATGTCTAGATCTGATTTTTATGCATTTCATTTACATATTTTTAGATCATATCATTGCTACATTTCATGCATTTAGAGATCTATCTCACTTACATTTTACTTTATGCAATGTTTACATGGTTAATTATTCAAGAATTTGTACTGTTTAGACATTCCTTTCTTCTCTATCTTTGCGCATGAGTTTTATCACCCTAAGAACTACATCTAGTATCCCCATGAGAAGAAGTTACATATTTATGGCTTCCTAAAGTTTAAATACTAATGGTGTAGAGCTTGAGGCAACTAGCATTTTCCATGAGAATTTAGGTGAATCCTATATGCCTATATATGGAGCACATAACATTGTTGATAACCATTCTTCTCACACTTCTCATGATGAGGATGAATATCTAATATGAGTATCTCTTGAAGAATTAGGAAATCTTGTTAATGATTTAGAAAATTTTAAAAAATGGATAAGTCAAGAACAAGTTCTAGTAGTCAAACAATCCTCTTGATTGAAGGGTCAAGGAAGATGATTCAAAATTATGAACATTGTCTGGATGTGTTGTGTGGCATATCTCATATTGTGTATGATAATTCTATAATTTTTTTTGGCTAAATCTTTTAATCTCTCTAATCCTACTAATTATATTGACGATTCTATTCCTATGTCACCATCATTTCCTAATGTGCCTACTTTTACTCCACCTATCATGGCTACGTCTACACAAAATGTTAATCCTACACATGTTAGTCTTGGAGGAATTCCTATTATACCTCCTTTTACAAGTGTTCCATGAATTTCCCAATGATCTCCTATACCCACTTACCATAATATCCTACTTTTATATTCTAATTCTCGATCCATTTCACACAATATTCCACATCTTCACTATCGAACATTTCCAATACAAACCTATCCTCCAAAGCAACCATCACTAACCTAGCCTAAAATGTTTCATCTTCACAAGACCAAGTAGCTTCCATAACCCAATCTAAATACAACATTACAACTTGTAAAATTGCTAGCCTACATTTCCAAGATATCACTTGTATCATTATCCCTCAATACATGGAAATCCTAAAATGTAAAAGGTGATCCTTTGACTCATGTGTAAATATTTCAAACCTTGTCTAGTAACTTCTCAAATGATCATATACTTATGGCTAATTTTTTTTCTAGAACATTTAGAGATAAGGCCTTGCAATTGTTTTATTCTTTGCCTCCTTATTCTATCAATTCTTTTCAAAATTTAGTTAATGCATCTAATCAACAATTTCAAAATAATATTGGTCCTAAAATTTCTTTGACCGATTTGATTCATCGCAAGCAAGGTGTTAAAGAAAAAGTGACTAATTTTATTGGTAGATTTAAATATTTGCATGGCCAAATATCTTATCTTGTGGTTAATATAGATGTTCAAAGAATTTTCATTTCTAATTTGCAAAAGGATTTTAGAGATGATTTATTATTTTCTAAGTTTACTTCCTTTACCCAATTGTGCACAATACTTCATAATTATTAGCTTCAAGTGAACCAATTTGAATCATCAACTTCAATGGATCCGATTGATAAGAATGATTATGTTTAAACAAACATTCTATAAGTTTAAAAATTCCAATAAAGGATTCATCAAGATAAATACCAACTCTTCACATCACGTTGATACACAAGTGGCAACCATAACTTTAGGTGTGGCTCCTTTATCATCAATTTTTAAATCAATTCATAATTTTACTCCACTTTTTGAGTGTTCACATCATTTTGTGTTGTAGTTGATTAATAGCTTCAAGTGAACCAATTTGAATAATCAACTTCAATGGATCTGATTGATAAGAATGATTATGTTTAAACAAACATTCTATAAGTTTAAAAATTCCAATAAAGGATTCATCAGGATAAATACCAACTCTTCACATCACGTTGATACACAAGTGGCAACCATAACTTTAGGTGCGGCTCCTTTATCATCAATTTTTAAATCAATTCATAATTTTACTCCACTTTCTGAGTGTTCACATCATTGTGTGTTGTAGTTGATTAATATGAATTCTTTGAAACCTCCAAAAAACCTATTGGCACTTCCAAAACATTGCCTGCTTCTTATGATCACAAAGCCTTTATCCAATATCATCGTCAACCTAGCCATGATAGTAAAAAATGTTATCACTTGAAACATCTTGTCCAAGACCTCATTGATTCCAATACCATATAGGTATTGAGGGTGTTAATGACAAATGAAATAAATCCATAGAACCTCCAAATCTAAACTTTTAAATCTATACCAATCCTTTACCTTCACATTCTACTAATACTATCAAACCTACTGATTTTGCACCTATATTGTTGAGCCTAGTAACTCCATGACCATGAACATTGACAATACATGTGAAAAGACCAACAATTTTGTTAATCTCATTGAGAAAGCTGAATCTAAAAGCATTACCTTTGATCCTAAGGAAATCATTAAGACACCTAATGGACCTCTTTATATTTCTTTGAAGTTTAATGGAAAGCTCTTTCAAGGAGTGCATGTTGATCCCATGTGTATCCATGTGAATTTTATTACTAAGGAACATATCTTTACAAGATAATTTCGTGAACTTAATTATGAAAAATATGATTTGATGATTAAATTTCATGATGGTTTTACTTATCCCATTATAGGTTCTATCACCCTTCCCATTGAAGTTGGCAATAAGTTCCTAGATGTCACCTTTTCTATTATCCCTACCTCTGATCAATTCTAAGTGATACTATGACATATTTCCCCACTATGAATCATTTTCTCCACTTTTAAATGACATATTTTGTTAAAAATAAATATCTCTAATATTTATTTTCACTTAACTTTTACTAACTTATATTTCCTCCTCTAGGTGAAATTACAAGTTTCCCATTTATCCTCACTTAACAAGTCCTCTCATTTAATCTTGTCCATTTATCATTTTCAATCCCAAATCAATCTTAGTTATCCATTCAACCTGAAAATATCAATAAATTGAAATCATTTGTCCTTCTTATACAATAAAAAACTATGAACCACAAACCATGAACCACAAGTTTTTAATTTTTGTGTTAGGATTATCATATCACTTTGTCTTTTCTTTTCTTTTCATTTTGAGAGTGACATCAATTTTATGGAATAAAAAGTAAAAATAGAATGACATCAAAGGGATGCCTTGGATTTGGTTTTGTTTATTCATTTCATGCATTTTGTTTTGACTATTCTATTAGCTAGTTTAGGTTAATCTCACATGATTATAGGTTTTTGTGGTTGGCTTTTCATTTCATGTTTTTCTTACTCCAATTTATTGATCTAAATTTTTGTTGAACCTAATGTAAAACCCTCCAACTAATAAAATTATGCGTTTTCTAATTGTAGGTGTTGTCGATGCAACTGGTCCTCAAATCTATGCATTTGTAAGATCTTTTTGCACCATTGCAGGATCTTTCTATGCAATTTAAAGGATTTCCTATGTAATTGTATTAATTTTATATACAATTGTCATGATAATTATGTTAGAGCAATAAAGTGTTTACTTATTAATTAAATCATATTGATTTAATTACTAAGTCACTTATTATCTCTTTCTACTTAAGCTAAACTTTAGGCATATAATAATTGATTTCTTTATTAATTATTATCATGCAATCTAGGTTTTACCTTTTTAGGGTTTTGATCTCCTTAAATATAAGGATTGATCTCTCTTGTAATATTATTGAGAAACATTCATTTTTTTGAATTACAAATTTTGTTTTTACACATCAAGAATGTCTCCTCTCTCATGGATCCATGCATTTAGGCCTCTCTAGCTTCTTGCTTCTCTCTCTCTTTATGTGACATGTGTTTGCATGTAGGTGTTCTTGGGAGCTATGGGTTGTTTACTCATCAACTCCAATATGGTATTAGAGCTTCAGATCTATTTTCCCATTTCCTCTTTGTGAGAGGTTTGACCTGTTTGTCAGATCTACATTTTCAGAGGTTTTTCTGTTGAATCTGGGGGGACATCTCTTTCTGATAATCTTGGCTTCAAATGGGCCTCACAGTTGCATTCATAGCATCCAAGAACCCCTAGATCCATATAAAGTTTTTCCATTTTGGACAAAGTTGGAATCTGTGGAAAATTGTTTTTGCAATGGACCCTGACATAGATTTTGAGGTAGTCACTGGTATTTTGGAGCATTTTTTGCTCAAACGGACCTCACCGTTGAGCTCGTAGTGACTAAGTATCCCCAAATCCATATAAGGCACATCCAATTCAGATGAGGTTTCATTTTGAGGAAAATTGTTTTTGCATATTAGAGCCGTACGAACTTGGCACACATCCCGAGGTGCACACACAATTTTTTCAAAAAATAAAATTATTTTTAAATTTTTTTAGGGTGGAGATGGCCATTTGGCTGTCAAATTTAACCTCCTAGTTGATGTAGCCTTAGCCCCTAGTCGTATGGTGAACAGGGGCCTAGTTTTTTTAGCCCCTAGGTAGATTTTGGCCATGACAGCCATACAACCATCAATTTTAATCCATTCATTTTCTGACATTAGCATGCATCAACACTCTTCTACACCAATTTTTGGGCCCTTCAGCATACCTGTGATTTTTTGCTCATAACTTGAGCATACAGTGTCGAAATTAGGCAAACGAGATATTGTCGGAAAGATGGTTCAAAGATTTATCTAGATCTTGAGGTTTGAATTTTTTATTTTGTTTTTTTGATGGTGCTTTTTACTATCAAAGCCAGATGTTCAATTTTTCACTCCGAGAGCTCTATCTTGCGCATCTGGACTCCGTTTTGGGAAAATGATATATCGTTGGAAAGCTTGTTCTAAGATCTTTCCAATGCTATGAGTAATTTTTCAATATTATTCTCCAAGTTTATTTTATTTAGTTTCTTGCATATTTACAATCTGGTGGATATCTTGGATGTTTTAGGTCTTGGGATCTTTTCCTTTTGAGGAATGACTTGTCTTAGGCTATTATTTTGTTTCAATAGCCTTATTTCTTCTTTGAGAAGTGTATACTTCACTTTTGTAGCAATCCTTTATGCACATGCACTGAGATAAAGTGTCATTCTAATGTATGTATGAGATCTTGCACGTGTTCATGCTCTATGTACTTGCACTCTATTATAAAGTGCTAGGGGGTTTGATGTTTGCCTTTGTTTTCCATCTACTTTTTTCATGTTAGCATCCTCTAGTGACATTAGCCTCAGGTATCCCTATTTGTGTTTGTACTCTCTCCTCACCTTTGATGTTCCTAGTATCATGCAGTTCATATTGGACGATCTTTTCATTGTACCTATCATTACTCCCTTGTCAAAATTATGGGGGGGTTTCTAGCGTTGGTTCTATTGCTTCCTCGATTTGATAGTGTGGTTTATGTATTTAGTATTTGATTCTATGTACTAGGTGGATGTAGTGGCTAGGTACCCATGCATTCCAGTGAGATGGATCATTTACCATATGGACACTCTTCTCTTTCCTATTTTTTGGACACACTCTTCTAGCTTTGATTGATTAGCTCTTCAAACTTTGGTATTTTTATGCCATTTGTATTTTTGAGTTTAGGTGTTTTCCTTTTTTTTCCTCATGATTCAAGTAGTGTCATTTGAGGGCACTTGTGCATATTAAAATATTTCGTATCTTCAACTTCAGTTGTTTTCCTTTGTTAACTCCTAATTCGAGTAGTGTCATTTGAGGGAACTCATGCAGATTACAATCTTCTCTACTTGGTCATATTTCAGTGGAGGATCTCCAGATCAGCAGTTACTTCTTGACAATGTTTGTAGCTTCTTGCTTCAGTGATGTTGTACATGTTCATCCGTGTTCTTATTTTCTGGAACATTCCTAGTTTTGGAGGCTTCTTCAGTCTTTCAAACTAGTCGTCGTCTCTTTTTGGAGTAGATTTTTTCCCATGTGTTTTTCTCTATTTCTCCTCTTTTACAGAGACTATTTTTTGTACTTGGGTACCTGATTAGGCCTTTGTTGC
Organism: Chamaecyparis obtusa; assembly: GCA_027943335.1. Lineage (NCBI taxonomy): Eukaryota > Viridiplantae > Streptophyta > Pinopsida > Cupressales > Cupressaceae > Chamaecyparis > Chamaecyparis obtusa. The sequence continues at coordinate 201,562 of BSBK01009387.1, read as the reverse complement.
CAAGACCCATTTGCTTTCAATAGTTCTTTCTAGGTTTTATCTTCTCCCAAAGTTTATCTTAAGGGGGGTGTTAGAGTAATAAAGTGTTTACGTATTAATTAAATCATATTGATTTAATTACTAAGTCATTTATTATCTCTTTCTACTTAATTTAAACTTTAGGCATATAATAATTGATTTCTTTATTAATTATTATCATGCAACCTAGGTTTTACCTTTTTAAGGTTTTCATCTCCTTTTATAAGGATTGATCTATCTTGTAATCTTATTGAGAAACATTCATTTTGCTGAATTGCAAATTTTATTTTTGCACATCAAGAATATCCCCTCTCTCGTGGATCCATGTGTTAAGGCCTCTCTAGCTTCTTGTTTCTCTCTCTTTCTGTGAAAAGTGTTTGCATGTAGGTGTTCTTGGGAGCTGTGGGTTGTTTACTCATCAACTCCAATAAATTACACTTTTGTTAACCAATGATCTTGGTTTGCATGCATATTTTAGTTCTAATTTGTGTCTACAGGCAAGATTTGTATTTTCTAATCTTTGGTTGTTGCAAGGTTTACTATTTTTATATGTGATAAATCACATTTTTCTCTTAATCAATTGTTAAAATAAGTTGATTAAAGGGTTTAAAATGAACTAAAAGTTGCACCTAGTCTAATTAGGAGGATGAATTAGCCCAACGAGTTATACCTAGTCATAAATAGAAAACCTTATTCATGTTTGGTTCTATTTATATAGTTGTACGCTTGTTCCAATAATGAATGCATCTATCTTTATTTTCTGTGAAAATGTCTCTAATTTTTGTGAATCTTATTTTAACTATTTCACAATTGACTAATTTTGTTACATAATTATTATAGAATACTATGTAGTTGTGTTTGTTTCTGCACAATTTCTGTTAAAGATTATTTCTTTATTTTGAGTCAATGATTATCTTTGGAATCTCTATTTTGTTAGAGTAGATGGAATTCTCTATTACTTATGATTTGTGCAGATTGACTTGGTGATCATGGGATGAAGGCTACCATTGGAAACAACTGATGAGTTTTCTGTAGGGTTCTAACATAGATTTGTGATTCTAAAAATTGTATTTATTTTCTAGATTATATCACATCTTATTTAGTAATGGGAAAATGAAAAATGTCTATCTATTAGGTTTGGTGTGCTCTTACATGGTAGGGTGGACCCATATGCACTAAGTATCCTATTCCTTTTCCATTGTGGATCTTGGGTGTAAGAGAAAAGCATCAAAATGCTTGATTTTTATTTTATTAAGAGATACGTCATTAGGGATTTTCAATCACTTTATTGTGTTTCCTCAATTGATATTTCTCTTTGAGTCATTATATAAAAATAGGAAACAAGAGAAAATGGGCCTGATTCATCATATATAGCTAGAGTACAATATGAATTGGTAACTAGTAGCCTTGGTCCCTTAAGAGCTGTTATATCATTAAGTAGCCTTCTCTATGAATCCATATGGGGTGACGTTCCTTGAATAATTACTATGAACCACTTTGTAATTAAAAGCCTAAATCCTACACTTTTTGGTTCATAGAGTGTGCATTGTACCTTGTAGATACTCTCCATGTACCCATCATTATGAGAAAAAAAATCCCTTTGTTACAAGGTTTTTGGAACTTCAAGGTAAGAGGAAATATGTGCCAGTGTCAACTCCAAAGTAAATGAGACTTGACCTCTAGTTGCTCACCTTGAACATGTATTTTATTATTTTGGGAGTTCCAATCAAGTACTATCCACTTTTTAGTCTAGGTTGTTCTTTCTTACAACTATTTTCAATGTGGTAAATAAATTTGAACATGAGGTAATTTAGGCTCCCAACTCTTACTTTGATTTTTCAAACTCAAACTTGACCATTATATTTCATGTGTCACATGTGAGTGTTCAAATAACATTTCCAATAAAAACTTAATCAAAATTTAGAGCTAGGAAAAATAAATGTTCTAAATACAATTATTACAACAAATAGCTCAAAAACACTCAAGACTTCAATTTTTTTTGTCAAAAATCTGATAGAAAATTATTTGAAACTTTGAAAACTTCAATTCAATATTGCATATTAAAAAATATAGGTTTCACCTTAGGTCACACATTGTAATATCATTTATCTTCAATTCACCTTAGTTTTTTATTTATTATTTGGAGAAAATTCTTGCCTCTGTCAACTATACTAGATATTTTTGGTCTTGCCACTATGTGATTATTTGTTCTTTGTTTCCCTTTGCCTCTCCATGATGGCCATGGTCTACTTTCCATAGGTCTGTAAGTTTCCCATTCATTGGACTACGATATTCCTATTTTTTCCCAATGTTCCTATTCACAAAAACAAGATCCTATTCTCTTTACGTTTATCTTCTTTCCATTCTGCTAACCCAATTACAAAATTTTTTTTCCACTTCATTTGTTAAATTCCTCAAAACTAACTTCATTCCACCTAGCCTCTTTCCATTTCTTCTCTCCCTACCTTGGTTGGAAAACCCTCTGATAAAAAAAAATCTCCATGGTTTGTTTATTGCATGGGTCTTTGATCTCCCCACTACTATCCCTAATTAATCCTTGCCTAAATTTCTTCAATAGGACATATGTGATCCTCTTCTTCAACCTAGATCCCCACTTTGCAACTTTCTCCTTGTTTGTCCATGCATTTCTCTTGTGCCATTTTCTCTAATAATTTTTATTTTTAATATTAAGTTACTACAACTTTTATTATTACATTATTTTAAATTTTATAGACAAATAATTGAAGTCTTTATGTTATATTTTGAAATTAAAGAAAACATAGGTTTTACAGGGACCCAAAATCCAAAGAGTTAAAGATACAGATTAGACAATAAGCTCAATAGAAAAGAGCATCCAAAATAGAAAAGAGGAGTGAACACCCCAAACCAACAATAACCAACATGATATGTAACCAAAAGAGAACCATCAAAACAAATCAGTTACTGCCACCCTTTCAAAATTTGGATGGAGTCTTCCATCTTTTTCTCCAGCTATGTCATTTTTTCAAATTCTCCTTGAGCCCCATAATCTCCTTGCTGGATGAGGTGTTCTAGCTCATTTTCGCTTTGGTTCTAGACCTAGGGTCTTTTCCCTTTATATTAGGATTCTACACATCTTCCCACTCCTTCTCCAGCATGTCAACCAACAAACAAAGGTTACTGGTAGAGGACTTCATACCCTCCATAGAATGCTCGAGCAGGTTTTCCAGCATTTTTTCAACACTTTTTATGTGATGTTACATAACTCTATTTTTAGAATTTTGATTGTCACTTAAGAATTTAATTTTGTTGATGATGATGTTACATTGACTCAAGCCATTAAATTGAATTGACCAAATATCCTTTCAAAATATTTAGACATTTACATTTCATGTTGGTAAAATAATGTCAAATAAATTGAAATAGATTTTGATTTTAGTTTTACATGCATCTCAAAATAAGGACAAAATAGAATAAAAATATTTTCATGTACCTATGTCAATTCTTATTTAGGTTTGGGCCTATTTCAATGTAATGTGTTAATATAGTTACATATTTATAATTGGTATTGTCTTGCATAGGTTTGGATCATTGCACAATGCTTACCCTTATCTATTTCACATTCATTTAAAACTATTTCCCGTAGTCAACCTTACCATGTACATATTTAGACACACAAACCATATATTCATCATTTTCATATTATTTATTAAACCACATCTACTCCCTTCTTGACACATTTGTTTATTCCTTGAAACTAGGACTTTCTATCCTTGATCAATCTTGAGTACCTAGAGCCCATCTATATTTCACACACATTTCCATATTTTCCTCATTTTCACACTATTTCTTAACCTATATTTACAACCATTTCTATACATTTATTTATTATCTTAAAATCAACACTTTCTATCATTTATTAACCTTGAGTGCATTAAGCCCATCCAAACTTGAGTAATCTTGAGTACCTTGAGCCCATCCATATTTATACACATGTTTTCATATCTTTCTCATTTGCAACCATGTATTAGCCCAATGTTTACAAATGTTTCTATGTACATTTTTTTGTTGTCTTAAAACTAGCACTTTCTATGGTTGATTAATCTTGAACTCCTTGATCCCATCCATATTTAGACACATTCAGGGTATATTCATCATCTACAAGTTATTTTAGCCTATATTATAACCATCTTCAAACATTTTTTAATTTTCTAAAACCAACACTTTCTATTGTCAATTAATCATAAGCACCTTTTGATTGATCCCAAATCTTACAAGTTTTAAATTGGATTAGTTAGATTCCTATTATTTTCTAATAACCATTATGAACATGCTTGGCACTTGTTTATACAACTTGGTGCTATGATTTTGAATTTAAAGGAATTTATTTGTGTAATCGATATATAATAAAATATAATTAGTGTTTACATAAAAGGAACATTAGAAATTGGACCTTAAATTGAACTTGTTACATCACAATCATATATGCTAGTTACATATTTTGAGCATGTTATGTTTTGATCATTTTCTTGTAACTTCCAAGCCAATTTGAATAAGGGTTGACTTATTTGAACTTGACCTAGCAATCGGGTAATTTTCACTAAAATGTTTGTAAATTTTAGCTTAATAAATTGAGATATAGTGCACAAAAGGATAAATAGATCTCTATTAGAAGTTTCCATGAAATGATTGCCGCAATGTTCAGATTGTATCTCGAGGTACTTGAATCTAAGTTATATTGTTTTGAAATTGTATTTTAAGATGTTCATAAACACATGAACATTAATTATTCACACTAGACAATTAAACCCCTATTTAATATCACTAATTCTTTATCATTATTACCAAAATTAAATTACCCTAATTTATCTCATATAATTTGTTAACACTAACATTTTTATGGTTTGAACTTCTCTATTTGATTGTGTGTTTTTTTTCTCATCAATATTTCAAATCATATTCTATGATTCATCATGAAGGTAGAAAATTCAAATTATGATGAATCAAAAAGTATGATCCAAAACATTAGTGAGAGAATAAACACAATCAAATCCAAATGTTCAAATCACATCAACATGAATTGTGAAAATGTAATATCTATAACTAACATTTTTTATTTCTCGAAATACCTTTTAATAAAATATAATTACATATTTCTATATTTTAATTTAATTATCCTAAATATTCTACGTTGCTTGTATTTTGTGTCATGCAAATGGTGGGACAGGTCATATGGAAGATATTAGCGTTGATTAAAATAGAGCGTTCCCGCTTAGTCAGAAGATTTGTCGTTTTCAGAGAACTGTCATGCTCGTCGGTATCGAATATCTGGCAGAGATATCATGCAGACGTTCAGTTTGACGTACACTACCCATTAAAGACATTTTCTGAATCAGAAGACTGGTAAACATCTCCAACAGAAAATCCAGGATTTATTCGGGCTTGTATAATAACCTCCGGAAGGCGGGCCGTTAACAGAGGAGCTAAAACATTCCCTCCATAGCTAGAAGCTTGTTTTTATTGTCCTTTTGTTAAAGTTTCGTGTTAGTGTTCAGCCAATCAGAATGACGTACAAGAACTGCCTAGCTCAATGTGACACACTATATAAGAACCTTTCATCTATTACATGCACAAACAGCTACTATCGAGAGACTGAGTATCAAGAACAAGAACTGAGGAAGCAGTACGGATTTCATAGGAGAAGAGAAAAGGAGAATGGCGTTTGTAATGGGACGTACAGTCGCTTTGGTGGCATTAGCATTCACATTTTGGTGTTTGGTTTTCCCAGCCTGCGCACGCGACAGCCACGTTCATTTCCACGGGAAGCAGCATTGGCAAAATGCCCACGCCACTTTCTATGGAGGCTACGATATGTCTGGAACTATGGGTATATTTATATTATGTGCATCTACAATATCAAGCAAAATTATAGGCAGATTCTATCTTTATAAAGATTTTAAAATCATGTTTGTGTGTATATGTCCAGGAGGTGCTTGTGGGTACGGCAACTTGCCGGCGCAAGGGTACGGTATATATACGGCTGCTCTGAGCACGGCGTTGTTCAATGATGGGCTGAGCTGCGGAGGATGCTACGAATTGCAATGCAAGGCGGAGGAGGATCCGCAGTGGTGTCTGCCCGGAACATCAGTCACTGTCACCGCCACCAACTTCTGCCCGCCCAACTTTGCCCAACCCAACGACGCGGGCGGGTGGTGCAACCCTCCTCTCCCTCACTTCGATCTCTCCGTTCCCGCCTTCCAGCAGATTGCGCTGTACAAAGGTGGTGTCGTACCCGTGCGGTACAGGCGGGTGGAATGCGTGAAGAAGGGAGGAATTCGGTTCACAATATCTGGGTCGCGGTATTACCAGATGGTGGTGGTCACCAACGTTGGAGGAGCCGGAGACGTGGTGGCCGTTTCCGTGAAGGCGAAGGACCCGCGCGCCCCTGGTAACTCCGGGTGGCAGAGTCTGAAGCGCAATTGGGGCCAAAATTGGCAGAGTAATTTGAACATGATGGGGCAGACGTTGTCTTTCAAAGTCACAACCAGCGACGGGAGGAGCGTGATTTCTCGAAGGGTCGCTCCCAACTCGTGGCAGTTCGGTCAGACTTTCGAGGGACGACAATTCTAAACACAACTTGGGAGGAGTTGATCTCCTGATTTTAGTACCATAAAAATATGTAGTGCTTTCAGTGTCTAATGAGGATGATACGAGGCGAAGTCGACGCTGCGGAGGCGCTCTTATGGTTGGCGCCCGCTTGTCCTCTCTATATTTTCTTTTTCTTCTTTCTGGTCGAGATTTATGTGCTTATTATATTAAATCTTGTGACATATTTATGTTTACTATATATTGTAAATATGTAAATAAAAATGGTTGTTGAAAGGAACTTATATTTAACACTTCAATATTATATGAGAAAAAGCATAAATATAATTATTAAAGAAGGTGGGTAAGCTCCTTACAAAATGTGTTATTATCAGATTTCAAAAATTCGAAAACACAATAGATTTTCTTGAAATTTTCAGTATCTATTCTTCATGATCTGCATATTTTGTGGTCGAAAATCATAAAAAAATTGCAAAAAAATCACCTTGTTTTCACTAATCTAGAAAATAAAGAAGTTTGACATTTTTTTGTCTTTAGTGCATTTTTGTAGGGAGCTTAGCCCACACCTTTATTAATAAGGAAGTAAATATTTTCTTGGTTTCAAATAAAATGTTATAACTATTTATTATAAATATATTTTTTGAAAAATAAAATGTTCATTTAATAAAATAACATATTTTTTAAACAAGTATTATTTTTTATTAAATCAACAGGGAGGGGGTTTTGATCTCTTATAGCAAGAACAACATAACAACGAGAACACAACTCAAACTTAAAGCTATTACAACCCAAAGGACCAAAACCCTTGCACTTATTATTTCAAAATTTTAACAAAAAACTTTTAGAAAAAATAACTATATCCCAGATATTCACTACTACTACTACTACCATTATTCTTCCAACCACTAACATAGCAATAATTAACCAAAACAATAGTCTTACTAGTATGGAAATTTAAGGGAATATCAACATTAAATAGATAGTCCATATTAGACTTATAGCCTATTAAGTCATGCTTAATCACAAAAACTAAACTATAAGAAAACCAAAAATTAATAAAATCTAAAGAACTAGTGCCATTCAAACCTTTGCAAAAGAACATATTCATAGAAAACAAGAGAAGACAACCTTAAAGAGTAGCTTCTTGGATAACTTTTAAACAAGTATTGTTTTTGATTAAGTAAAACAGGTTTTACAGGGTGCCTGAAACCCACAAGTCTAGAGTAAAAGAAAGAGAACCAAACAGAACAAACAAGAGGCAGGCCACAAAAGGCCAAGGCTAGAAAACCACTATAGAGTAGGATAGGCAAGGCTAGAGACAGCCAGGGTGCTGCCCAGAAAATGAACAGAAGGAAGGGCTGAGCAAAGAGAGACGAAAGAGAAGTAGCCACCCCCGACCACCAAGCGAGGGGCTAAGGTTGTAAGATTGCTCCTTCAATGCACTGGATTTTATCCTTGTCTAGGATGCTCTTCACATCTTTGGGAAAGTCATCTCCATTGTTCCATATTTACTTAGCATCCTTAGTGACTGCCAAGTTGGCAAACTAGTTAGCCACACCATTGGCTTCCCTATATGTGTGGGAGATGAACACCTTGTCAAAGCTAATGAGAATGGCCCAGGTTTCAGCTATAATGTTGGCTATTGACCAAGAGGGAGGGTGAGTGAGGTTGAGGCAATTGATGATGTTCATCGAATCACCTTCTAGCTAGAGTCACTTAACTCCTTGATCTTTCGCAAGTTTTGTGATTTGAAGGGCCACACTGGCTTCATCATAGTGATTCATCTAGGCTCCCAAGGGGAAGCAAACAGCCACAATGCCGATTCCAAAGCTATTCCTGATAATTCCTCCACTGCCAGCTTGTCTAGGGTTCCCTTTTACCGCACCATCAAAGTTGGCTTTGGTCCAGCCAGTCGGAGGACAAGTATTGTTATTAGAACTTGAAAAAATATTATTTGTATATGTACAACTATTGTGCATATAAATTGGAGTATTTCAAATTAATGATTTGTCCTATCATAATTTAAAAGGCAAGCACAATAAATACGTTGTATTTTTCTATAAAATGTGAAGAACTGGTGAAAGGTTTTAGTGTTCAACTATTGGTCTATTTGTGTTGGATATAATCTATATTTTCTATAATACCATTTAGTTTTTATAACAAAAAATAGTTGGTTCATTCAACCATTGACCCATTTGTAATAGATATAAAAGTTGGGTAAAAGCACAATCGAGTGTCACCTTTTTGGCTAACTCAAATCACTTGGCCCAGTTAGACTTTGCCGAGTCTAACTGGGCTGAGTACACATAGTCGCCATGCGGCGTCGAATGGCATCCATGTGACCCAATAGACTGGGCCGAGTGGTACTCAGCTGAGTAGGACTCGACCGAGTCTAAATGATATTTTTAATATAAAAAAAATATCCCAAGCCCCTCATTTACACACTATTTGGATGTTTGTGTGGGGCCGATCCCTAGGGGGACTCAGTTGAGTCAGACTTGGCCCAGTTAGACTCAGCCTAGTGAGACTCGACCGAGTCTACCTAGGTGGCATGCCATGTTGGCAGCCAAACCTCCAAAAACACAAAAAATTCAAAATTTTGCACTTTTGCTATTCTTTTCTCTGATCAAAATAGAAAATATTAACAAATTAAAAGTACCCTTTTGTAGATCTCAAAAGTATGATTCTAGACATATAAATTTTATATTTTTTCAACTATAACATGTTAAACAAATTTGCTAAAAACTACATGTAGGTATATTAAACTTTGAGAAGATGTTGATTCAGAAAATATAGAAAAATATTGAATCAATTTAGAAAATTTTTAAAATTATATACAACACTAGAGGAGAGAGTCCTCTTCAAGAATATGTAATTTATTTGGTTTTTGGCATAGTTTTGATAGGGGAAAAGTGATGGGAGAGAAAAATTGTTGATTTCAGGTAAGTTTGACTTTGAATACTTATAACGGGTAAACTATAGATCGAAAACACTTCTTTCTTTTTTCTTGCACTAGATATACATGTCATCTAAAACATATTCTGAAATTGGAGGGAAAAATAGTGTTTTACTTATAATGATTTGATGGGAAGTAAACTCCTTGATTTGTAGTATTTTTCAGGATATGAAAATAGACCTAAAAAATTTTAAAAACATATTAATTTTTTATCAAATTAATTTTTAAAAATCATAGGCATAAAACTCATCCTATTTTACACATTTCATCAGTTTACATCATCTTCAAATTCTCAACAGAAATGTGACTTTTATGCCCTTGAAGTTTTTCAGTTTTGGTGTTGTTAGCCTCTTTCTTTGTAAAAGGGTGACATCTTATTGTGCTTTTACCTAGTTAGAGATACTAAAGAGTTTTAGTTATTATTAATTATTTGGTCCATTCTGATTCTATATAAGATATATTTTAGATAATTGAGTTATATTCTATTGGCAATAAATAAAGGTTTTTTTGTTCAATTACTAGTTACTTTTATATTAAATTTTGGATGAATGTTTAAAAATTTAATTTTAGGACACTTTGCAAAGGTGTAGCTTCAAGTTGTGTTTTAGTGTTCATCAAGTTGTCTCTTTATCTTTGTAAATGTGTACCTTTGAGTTGTGTTCTTAAGATCTCATTCCCAAAAATATCAATTATAGAGTCTTGAATTATTTGAAGACTATCCCTAAGAGCTATGATTGAGATCTATTATGTTTGATGGAATGAAATGGTATAATTATTGATCATACACTTTAAAGATTGCTGGAGAATAATCTATATTGAGGTTAAAAAAAATCTTTAACCTGTTTGCAAAAAAAATCTTCGCAGTAAATGCATTCTTCAAAAAATATTAGCGTAACAAAGAAAATTTAGATGAAAAGAAGAAACTTAACCAAAAAATACTTGACATGAAAAGTGACATGTCAAAGTGAGAAGCTAACTTGAGATGATGGAAATTCTTCTATACTTCAATACCACCAACCTCCAAACATTAACTTGTTATACTTTATTCATTTGATGTTTAAAATGCATCTATAATGGTCTCAACCTCAACCTAGGCTAAGTTCACTTTATTTGGTATATAAACAGTGGTATAATAAGTTATCTTTTGTCAGTTGATCAATTCTTCTTGGCTTATCTATAAATAATAACCAAACACAAATTGATCTAATACTTTAACAAATGTGACATATAAACCTCTTGAGATCCATGGTATTTGGTGTCTCCAAAGTGGACTTATTCTATTGTATAGATCAAATGCTTTTTCCAACCATACAACTGTTAGGAACAAATTAAACAATCTTCTAGCAATTCAAGTTAACTTTGAAGTCTAATTGCATCCTTAAAAAATATAAGTCCAACATCAACTTCACATTCAAGCCCTCCAATATCTATGCAACATTTTATGAAATACTCAAAAAATCCAAGCTTATTGGAACCTTGAGAATTGTGCCTCAAGAAGCTTACTTGTAACCAATTCCTAAACAAAAATGTAGATCCTTCTTTAAGAAAATGTCAAATTGAGATAAAATTGTTTTGTGCATCACATCATTTATTTGTATATTTACACTTTAGGGTATTGAAAGGATTTACACTAGTGTGAATGAAATCATGATTGAGAATGCCTTGCATGGTGCAAGCTGCATAGAAAGCAAATAAATACATGAATATATTCCTCATCTCACTTGGATCTAACACAACAATTATCTTTCATGAAATATAAATAACAAGGGCACTGACATTTTTTGGGACAACATTCCGCAACATATTTGACACAAATGAGCTAAAGACCTCTTCCCTAATCTCCATTTGTTTCCATCACCTAGTCTCTAGTAATGTATATATTTTTCAAATATATATCACACTCATTATACATTTAAGTAAAATAAAATGATTGGTTCGAAGTTTGGTTTACCTGTATTCTATAAACTTCATCTACATAGTTTTGCCATCTATAGATTTAGTCATGTTTTCAAGAATCTACTTCAAATTTTCCTCTAGGGCCTATTTGTTTGCTAGAATTAGACTCGAATTGGGATTGTCAAATCACGGAATTGACATTTTTGATGTTTCTATTCAAAACATGAAACTCGAATAGGGCTTTTTTAATTCCCATTTACCCCCCAAACCAGCATTTCAATCTTCCATCAAAATAGGTGGAATTGGATAATCAATTCCAATTCCACTTAAATGAGAATTGGGGTTAATTTTTTTTTAATAATATTTTGAAATCCATATGCAAACAACATTTTCCATCTTCTCATTATGAATTACAGGTGAACCAAATGGTTCCATCCATATTCCAAAGACCATTTTCCTAATTTAAAACTTCCAAAATTGTCAAATACTAGAATTTAACAATTTTAGCATTATTTAATTCCAACAACCAAACAGACCCCTAACGTTAAATGTCTCTTCATTAGTTAGAATATTGGTGGCAATGATTACAACTGGAAGTCTCTAAATGAATGTAAAATAAATCTCTACTCTCACATTGTGCCTAGCATAATTGCCCTTCAAATACTTGCAGATTGTTGATATAAGACAATAGCATATATTTTTTTTACCTTACACTCCCCGATCCATCCACTCACTTATACAATCATTACACAAGTAAAAAAATTAATGTTTATTTAATTTCTACACCATATTTAACACTTAAGAAATAAATTCCTTTTCTTTTCTATGTTGACAAATGTCCAAGCATAGGCATATTAATGGCAAATAAGGCGAGGAACCCACACCATTTCTGCATTATGCTGACTATGAGTCAAACCATAAAGGGTGATAGAAGACAAACTTGAAAGATGCAAATGTAGTCAATACTTTATCTTCTCATGGCATTACAAGCACATGAAAAACTTCAAGCATTTTTTGGTAGATTAATAGAAACACCTTTTAGTGGAGGAAATCAAGCATAAATAATGAAAGAATGAATTAGATATTTTCTCACACTTCCTCAACGACCTTCAATAGGTGAAAAAATCAGTCACCTTCCTATACTTTAGAGAAGTCTGTCATATCACTTAGGAAATTGCCTCAATATTCCTTAATGTTTCTCAAATGACATATAGCATAAAGTGATTCTTTGATACCCTACGAAAGAGATGAATGCTTTATTGATCTATTCAATTATTGTTAAGTACATGTGTGCAAGGAGAAACGTGTGTAGCAAACTATCTTACAATTGCACTCTTCAAGTGCATGCTAATTAATAGTACAATATTTGAGACAACGTAATATAACTATTTATAGTTGCACCAATGTTTTTTTTATAAAAGTAATTTATTGTAATTATTTTGAATTATTTTTCCTTTAAAAATATATAATTTTTTTCTTGTTATCTTTCTTTGTGGAAAGTGATTTTGTTTTGGTGTTTGATCTTGTAGATTTCAACACATAAGAATTTGAAACATGTCTCAAGCTTATTCATAAGAAAAACATAATAAATTCCCTAAGGTTCCTTGAGTAAACATAAATAACTAGTCATGAAAAGGATTTGAAAGTGAACTAATGAGAAAATATACCTAAGTCACCCCAACAAGAATAGATTATAATATTAGAAAAATATGAAAAAAAATGTATTAAAAATAAAAAAGAAAACTTTAATTTAATTCATACATATAGAAATATCATAAATAAATAAATGATAGCAAGTACAAAAATCCAATAAATATATAACGAGTCAAGTATATATAAAATTAATAAATAGAATACCTTGAAATATATGAAGAATAAAGAGGATACATTTTTTTACAAATATTTCTTATTATTCTTTAAAAATTTGGCTTAGAATACTATTCACTATTTTCTATTCATCTACTATGTCAAATGTTAGATGTTCTAATAATAAAAAACTTATAAAATTTATAAAAGAAATAATTAAATGAATTTTGAGTAGATGAAATAAAAACTACAAATAATGATTATAAAAGGAGGAAGAAAAAAATTCAAGGCAGAAAGGGTTCGCATTTGAAATTATGTTAAGAAAATTTGTAAGGAGAATAATAACATGAAATGCATTAATTTTCAAATTTTATTTTGGGAAAAAATACAAGTTAAAAAACTAATCGATAGTTTCAAAAAAAATTCGGTTTATACCTTTATGATAAAATTACCTCTAAATTGATCATTGTTATATTATCTCCAATTTCTTACAAAGCTTGAATAATGTTTCACTATTTATTCAAAATCAAGGTGATATAATTTTAATCCAAATACATGTACACTCTATGTTTCTCTATTTGGATAATGTCTTACAAACTTTCAATTAAATTTTAGATAGAGGATATATGTTCAAGATTAGAAATAGTTTGGGACATAATCTACGCGATTACTAAAAGAAAAATCTTACACTTACGAAATTATTTCTATTTCTTCAATTTATAAATCTCCAAAGAAATAAAGCATATTTATAACTACAAGAAATAATTATTTCGTATCTCTATATAAAATTTATTTAGAAAT